>ML685852.1:9510950-9658984 GCA_007922175.1 Pelusios castaneus | reverse complement strand
GACTCTGTTGTCTTTCTACAATAGACTAACACGGCTACCCCTTTGGAATTTATGTAAACCCAGTCATACACAGCTATGGCAATGGAAAATGAAAAGATCTGAAGGATGGATTCACTTTATGATTGGTTAAAGTTACAAAATAAAAAAAGTTGCCTCTATTATTTTTCCCCAATAGCACTGCAGAAAGGGCAGAATTAAGGGTATTTGAACTACATTAATTAGGAATTGCCTCCTTGCTGATGAAATGTTTGGTAAATACTGTAGTTAAATACTAAAAGATTACATACATTGTTAGCATACAGTTAAGGTTGCCAATGAATTTAAGATGCACAAAATTCATTAATGCAAAAAAATTCTGGTTAACAAAAGTTGGTTGTGTGTGGGGCTTCCACTGACCTTTGGGTTTTAGCAGGACTACGTTTGTGGACGTTAGTATGAATTAATGAGTTTAGTTAATTAGCCATGTAAACTAATGCTAATGTGGCATCTTTCTTTAATTATATTAATCAATTAATGAAGAAGTAGGCTTTTTATCATCATTTCCCATATGTTTCCTGAAGTTTGACTAGAGAATAGATATTTTTTGAAATTATTTATTGAAATGTAGGAAGGAAACCAAGCTCAGAAATCTTTGCTAATGATCATTCCTATCATTTATTAAACCATGCAGAGCCTGGTGATTAAGACGGTTTAGTCCCAAGCCATCCCAGGCTTGATGGCTTTTACCGTGATTTTGCCAGAGACTTGATTTTTCTTTCACTTGAACATAAAATTCAAAGCCAGTCTCAGGTATGTGTGTGTGTGAATCTGTATGATGCAAGACTGAATCGCTTGGCCGTGAGAAATGACGCCTTTGACTTCTGTACAGTTGTGCAGGTGTCTATATAGGCTCTGGCCAAACTGAGTTTATAAGTAGTAGGTGGCATGCCTGGCTTAAAACATATATTGTGTCCACTTGCAATATGGCTAATATTTAGTTTATAATTCTGACAGCTAACTGTGCTTGCCACTGGCGTAGGACAGTTGACAGGGGAATATTCAGTTCTCTGCATGGTACGGCACCCCAGACTTCATTGCTCCGCTTCCTGCTTTGTGGATATAGCTTGCGGGCACGCTGTCCCCTGCTGTGGCAGTACAGGCCAGGTGCCCAGATTTTCCCAGAATGCACTGAGCACAGTTAAGTGCAAGTGTACCAACACCATCATACCATGGCCACACAGCAGTTTCAATCACAACTCAAGTGTTAGTTGTAAGCACAGCAGGGAAGGGCCTTACAAAGGGTTAATACCTCCATACTCTAACCGCCCTGCCCATTCTAAATATAGTTCACCCGCAAACCTTTGGCTGGACTATTTTCATGAGTGACACACACAGCATGCAAGATAAGACTCAGGCTATCCAGTTCCCTCACATTTATGCTCCAAAGTCTACAGCTTTATCTTGTGAGTTAAAAGGAACCTCCCCCAGTTGACCCATAGCAGCTGAGCTAAATTCTTCATGGGTGGCCGTGGCTTTTACACACACAACACCACTCACAACACACACAGTCATGGTGTGCTGCTTTCTCTTCATTGCTGGAGGCCTCCAGGTCCTTGATCGCAGGGACATACAGTCCTACTGATTCACAGTGCTGCATGGCTTCCTAGAGAACAGAGGACAGACAGAAATAACACCCCCTCTCTGCAGGTAAAGGTGAACCAGCTATTGAAATGAATGGATCAGTTCCCCTTCCCTTTATTCCTGCTACCCAGAAGTATGCTGCGCTGAAAGATAGGATTCAGTAAAGTTATCAAGTGTTGGGTCTCCCCATATCTTCAAATGACTCCTAAGTCTTCCTTTTTTCTGCCAAGTTCCATCTCATTAGCTTCCTATAAACACTAATATAGAGCCCCCAGCACAGAGACATGCCTGGAATGCAATCCAGTCACCTTGGGGAGATGCTACCAGGATCAAAGTTGGGCCCACAGTCCAGGAAGCAGCAAACTGTGGGGGAGAATCACATGTGGTTTTGGACAGAATAGAGGTTTGAACTGATTATTCCCCATAGAGGCAGATGGACCCATTAGCACTAAGATACACTGGCCAAGACCCATTTCAGGAGGGTTAACCAGACATTATATTAGAAATGGCTGAATCTACCAGCTGGAATTTAGAAGTCAGTGAGATCTAGAATTCAAGGCCTTGCAGAGGTTTCTATCATTGTGGGTGGATCCTCCAGGAGTGGAAATCAGCTTCATTGGCACTCTGAGGATTTACACCAGCAGGGGATCTGGTCATACATGTTCTAGGAAAGCACAAGAGAATTTCCAATATTGGTCTTTTACTCTGTATCTGTGTCAGGGGTTTGCTCACTGCTAGTGGCATCTCCTATTGGCCCTCCTAGGAATTAGCACTCCCTGCCTGCAGGGCCTTCCCCTCTCCTGTCTCACCGCATGTCCCCTTTCACTTCAGGAACTGCAGTCTCCTCTTCATGGCTTGGCCTGCTAAAGTCCTCTCCTTCCAGGGAATTCAGTCTTTCCAGACCCCCTGTCTGCTTGGTGTCTCCATCACCCTTACCATTTTTGCCCAGTGGCTGGTATGGGAACCCAGACCTGCCCTCTGCATTGGGATCTTGCCTGGGGATCCTATAAGAATCAAACACAGACCTACCTACTACAGTTCTGCCTATTGCTGCTGTTTCCCTTGGCTTCTTTCTATCTGGCTTCCTCTTTCTTTGGGTTTGCCAACATTTCATCTCCCTCTACTCAGGCAATGAGTACAACCTTTCAAAGCAACCATCCCCCACACTGGAGCCAGCTACCTGCCTTTATATAGGCCCCATCTCTTCCCACACAGGTCAGCCTGTTTCTCTAATCAGGGTTCTGCTCTGTATTTAGTCCACTTGGTTGATTGGCCCACCTGGCCTCCATTAACCCTTTCCACTTCCATATGGGGTGGACACCACATCACAGTGTGCGTGGGAGAATGGTCTCAATTGTTTTAGCCAGCATCCTGGAGACGTTTCTGAAATAATATATGTTTCTGAAACTTGTATCTTTTCAATACTCCTACTCTTACCAATTAAGAAGGTCCAAAATGCAAACACCAGTCTTAAATCTGCTCCTTAAATCTTGTAACAGAGATCTGAAGGATGTGGAGAAGCTATATAAATATTTTAAATTGCATGTTTGTTACAATAAACATGGCAGGAAGGGAACTGAGGCACAGGGAAGTGAAGTGACTTGCCCAGGATAGCATAGCAGGGGACTAGCAGAGTTGAGAATGGAACTCAGGTCTCTTAACTCCTAGCTCAGTGCTGAACTATTGATTAAAATGAGAAAGGTCATTAAAAAATAACACTATATAGACCCCAACTTAACCCTTCTGTCCAGGCTCAGTTGCTCCAAGGACTCTTTTCCCAAAAAACTTTTCTGTCCCAGGATACAACCACACGAGGGAAAAGATGGGTTCTCCCAGTTTAGCGGTACCACGTGACAAAATCCCAGAGTGGAGCAGTTTTCACGCATTAGCAGGGCAAGGTTAACACCGGGGGGAAGACAAGCATTTCTCTCAGCTAGCTAACAATGTGAAAACGACAACTTCCTCGTCCTTAGGGTTTTACCAAGTGCTAGCTACCGCTATTAGCTAATACACGGTTTAAAACCACCTTTTGTCCAGTGAAGACAAAATGGCAATCACTAATTTTTTTTTCTGATTCTCCTTCCTAAATGACTAGCGTGATGTCTACCTCCAAGCCATGACTTGAGCCATTTTACAGTGGCTCAGAGAACTGGGGCATGTTTGGGAGCTTGTACCATGTCGCCGGGAAAGCAGTCTATGAAGTTCACCATTTGGGGGGGCTGGGTCGGTGGGTGTAACACCTAGCACAATGGGTTCCTGGTCTTGGAGTATGGCTCCTAGGTGCCACCACAAGACAAATAAATAATAAAATAATAATAATTAATTCATAAGACTGACTCTTTCCCAAGTCACGCCTCTCTGTTATCCCCTCTGTCTCTCAGTTACTGAGAACAAGTTTCACCTCACATTCACTTTTGTAGCTTTATCCTTCCTTTTAAGCCTCCTTTATTTCTAACTGGTGGATTTTTACAAAATACTCTGTGGTATGAGAGGTTCAGACAGGGAAAGAGAACATCAGTCTCTGTAACTGGCTCATTCAGTATTGCCAACTCCAACCATTCCCAAATCAGGACTCAGCCACCCTCCCATAATCACAAGTCTGACTGAAACAGGGAGAGATTCAACAAATGCTGTTGTGTTCTTCCTCTTTGTCTTCTGGTTCCCAGGAGCATGTGAACACTACAGCCACTATGGCATAGTTATGGGCCAGCAGATGTTCTTAACTGTTCTTAACTGCTGTGTTGTGACACTAAAGTGTGTCGCGGCACAGCGGCTGAGTGTGTTGCTGGCTAGCAGCCTCCCGCTGAAAGTCCCCTCCCCCCACATACTGCTGAAAGAGCTGTGATGACAGGCTGCTGGCCCTTTAAAAGCTGCTGCTGAAATGGAGAGTGGTAGGGGCGAAGGTGCTATTTGAAGCACCCCTGCCAAAAGTGCCCTGGGTAGCCGTTTTTGTGCAGTGGTGGGGGCTGCCTCTGAAACCTCCCGCCAATGAAATTGCCTTTACAGGCAGTTTTGTTTCAGTGGTGGGGGCTGCTGCAATTTTACGTGCCACCGAAAGTGCTGGCTGCCGGGAGAACCTCGGCGGTGGGGGAGCCTCAGTGTGTAATGCATGGTCAGAAGCCCTCCCCACCGCATCACAGCGCTGAAGAGGTGGAGAACCCCGGCGTAGACACTCCCTGCTGCGGTAAAAGGGGCTTTCCTACTGATGTAGGTAACTCATCTTTACCAGAAGCGGTAGGTAGGTAAAGTTCTTCTGTTGACCTAGCCGTGTCAACAGCGGGGTTAGGTCTGCCTATCTCTGGTGTGCAGGGTGTGAAATTGTTCCCATGTTTGAGCAATGCAGCTCGGTTGATTTAGTTTTTAAGTGTGAACCAGGCCTGGGTCTTTAGGGTGATCTGTTGCATCATGTTTTAAGCTTTTCTGCATCACCATGAGGGCTAGAAACTTACCTTCAGATTCAAAGGAAAGCTGGGAGTCTCCCATAATCACGTGTCTGCAGGAACTGGATCTGTGAGAAAGCACACCAAATGGTGCATCTTGCATGATAAAATTGCAGGAGGTGGCCACACCGCTAGCCCCAAACAACAAGAAGAGGAGTGAATTCGGGATGTTTGTGGAATTCAAAATGTATATCTGAGCAGTCACCTCTCCCAATTAATCACCGGTTAGCCAGCGTCACATATGAAGCCCCCCTGATGTCACCTCCAGTCTTGTTTTCCATAAATTCGCCCTCTGCTCTTTTTACAGTCAAACAAGAGCCTTTTCTGGTTGGCCCTGCTTGACAAGTCGCCAGCTCCTCATTCCCTCCCGTCTCCCCTTCTTGTCTATCAGCCTTCTTGAAATATTAACCGGTAGCCAGTGAATGGATTTGCTGACTGCAACATAAACGGAGCACCCAACTGCCATGCACGGAGGAGATCTATTGGCCTGCAATACAACACCGGTCCATGCCATTAACAAATGAGACAAATGAGTGTCTGAGTTTGATCTCAGCAGCCCTGTTACTGGCAGCCACTCTCCAGCGGGTTTGAGAATGGACACACAGGTTTATATAGGAAATGTTAACAAGGAAGTTAAAATGAAATGGAGGAGAGATAGCAAGGGTCAGGAAATTATCCTGGAAGGGGTTACTATTGCTGCTGTACAACACCCTGGAATTGTATCTCAGTGACTGAAATTTCAGGCCTTGGCCCTGGAGAAGCATGTCATGTGCCTGAAGATGGATACCTCAGTACTTTTTGCATCCCTCCCACCCCAGCCCAATCCATCAACTAGGAACCACTCTGCTCTAATCTTCACTTTGGGCTAGGTTTGCCTTTTGGGAGAGCTCTATGCAAAGGGACTGTACATAACCTGCCCTGCCGTAGAAGTGGCTGGAGGAGGCGTTAACCAACCCTAAATGACTACCCCCTCCCTGGACTGACGTGGCTACCCACTTGCTCTGAGAAGGGTGTAAATGAGCAAATAGCCCCATATTGGGGGTAGCCCATGTAGGCATTAATGGAGACTTTTAAAATCAGAACTGAACCCGTAACAATTCGCAGCCAGAGCTGTGTGCAGCACTAAGAATCAGACCCTAGAAGCTGAACTGTGCTGCTCAACTTTTCTGTTAAATGTTTGAGCCAAGATGATGTTGATTAAAAAAAAACCCCATGGAAACCACGGGGAATGGCTCACAGGCTTTGGCCATGGTACCAACGCCATGTTTTGTCAATTAGCTCACAAATAGGGGTCTGCCAAACCTGACAGGATGGGCTAACATGGGAGGGCAAACCAAAGAGGAAGTTGTGATTCATCCAGAGTAGCACGCCTGAAATTTGCTTGATGTTTTCAGTTCAGTCCCGTCCTCCTGCACTGAGATCTCTCTTGAGGTCCCTGTGGTGAGAAACCCCTCCCAGCATCTTCGGAGGGACTCCCTTGGGATGTCCATAGGGTGTTTCAGACTCACAATTTGGTCAATACTTCTCGAGCAGCAGCTGGACGCAGAACCACTTCCTCGTTCTCATGTTTCTGAAAAGGTTGGGGACAGCGTGGCCCCTTGAAAGTATTTCCTAGACATTATAGGAATGGGGTGGTTCTGCTTGCTGGCCCCCTGAAGATGGCAAGGGTTTGGAGACAGTCTGCTATCCATTCCCATTAGTTGTGGGGAGAAGGAGAATGCATATCATCAGGAAGACATATAATGGGGGTGGGGAGAAGAATCTGATTGAGGGTGAGGATGGCCTCAGGTGGCTTGTGGGGGATGAGATAAAGGGATGGGGATGGGGCAGTCCCTTGTGGTCCCTAAGTGAGGAATTGGGGAAGGATCTTCTGCTGGCTTGGAGCCAATCCAAGTCTTCTCCACTGTTTGCATGACCCTTGACTGGAGTTTTGGGTGAATCTCTGATAGTTGGGGGTTTGCACTGAGAATTTAAGCCAGGACATTTGAAATCTGGCTTTACGTTTTGTTGCGAACCCTTTGTGCAGCCATGGTTCTCCTCCCAGCAGCAGGCAGGTCAGATAAGCCGATTTAAACAAAAACCTTTATTTTCAGGTACACTTTACAGCTGTAACCGCGCGGGTGCTGTGCTTCTCCTACGCACGTGAGCTTTTGGAACTCAGTGCTGAGCCAAACGTCTGCACGGAGGGGAAGCGGCACAGCTACCTGCGATTTTCACACCTTCACAACCTACAAGAGCTCCCACGCTCTCCTCGGCTTCGCTTTCAAGGCGTTCTTTGCGTGATAAAAAAAGATAATAAGTGATAAAAACATCTGATGATGCAGGTGGCACCATCTGCTCCATCTCCAGCTGCTGCCACTTAACCATTTTTCCAGGACTCATTAGAGAACCCTGGTGGCCATCTAAGGGGAAGAAAAGAGAAGGAGAAACCTGTGCTTTTGTGTTATCCTTTTACCATAGACTTTTCCATGAGCAGATCTCAAGCACCTTATTACTTTTTATATTGTGGTGGCACCCAGGACCCCATTGTGTGAGGAGCTGGACAAATGCAGAACAAAATTTTGATCCCTGCCTCAAAGGGCTTATAAAGTAAGTAACCCCCTTCCCCTGTGGTACGTTCTTTCCAGCACGGGACAGCTTGCTAGCTGCTGTGGCAGCAACGGCTGGCAGAATCGGGCCCTTTTCTCCTCAGTTTCCTCGTCTGTAAAATGGGAATAAAAATTGACTTGCCTACTTCATGAGCATGAGTGGTTGTGTGTGGGGAAGTGGTGATGCGTGCAGGTGCGTGCGCATGGTAGTGTGTGTGCACATGGGGGGTGTGAGGGGGTTAATTCCGGTGGTTGTAAAATGCCTTGAAAATGAAAACAAGTCCCTGCAAATAGCAAAGTGCTTTTGTGCTTTCAGTACGAGTTTACGCTGTCAGTCCTGTAAAGACACTGCTGCGCTGTTACTATTCATTATCATTTCTCCCCCTCATTGCTTTATCTTCCGAGCACTGCCTGTGTGCCTGACTCTGTAAAACCAAAAAAAGGGACACGTGCTTCCTGCAGGGCTGAATCCTGTGCGGTTTTGTGCACTCACAGCACCCATTGAAGCAACTCTCTGAATTTGGGCCCCAGGATCACCTGCCTTAAGTGGATAGCAAACGTCTGCTGGCTGCCACAGCAGCAGGATTGGGCCCCAGATCAGCTGTAATGCTTGATTCAGATTGGATTGATTCATGGGGGCTGCTCTGCTGTCACGGCTTCTCTTGTGCACCCACTGGTATGAAGCCCTCAGTGTGCATGTGTATTGTGGAAATACAATGGGGCTTGCTGCCCCCATGCGGTGTAATAACTTGGGGAGCCTCTGGTTGGCTACTATTTGCGGTTTCTGTTACCCATGTCTAGCAGCCTTCCTTAAAGTAAGGCCAGAATGGAGGTATTGGAAAAGAGTCCTAAATAAGTGAAGCAATAGCATAGCCTCTTCTTTCTTCCCAATAGTCCCAGATCAGTAGAAATAATGTTTTGTGCTAGTCTCTTCTGTATAAATAAACCCCAGACACGCAGTGTAAGGAAATGTCATCTAATATGGAGAGTATAATGGATTCTGACTTGTCGGAAGAACAACTCCCCGATTTGCTTCTCTTTCGGCTCTTTGTGACATCGCTGAACAGTTTCCAAAAGAGTAAAACAAATTCTGTGGCACATCAAAGTGGGACGTTTCTTGGGCCTTTGCTGTTGCCTGTATATGGGGGAGTTTTATATCTCTTGTCACACGGGAGGCTGAGCTGGTTGGGAAGTTATTATTCTACCGAGATGATGTCACACGAGCCATTTGGTGGTTATATCCTTTACGGTCTGCTAATGAATGAGCAAGTAATATTTTCTCCATAAAATGGCCCTTATTTGAGCCACTTGGCCCATCAAACCTGGGCCTGTGCTGAATAATCTTCCTATAAATACCAGAGTAGCAGCAAACTTACCCTGACTGTCATTTCTTTTTTAAAGCTAGTCTGTCGATTTTCCCTTTGTTGACAGCTTTTGTTTTACAGAGTGTGTTTGTTGCCTAACCTTAGTCTGAGTCCGGGCCGGCTCAGTACCGGGTGCATCTCATCACTTGGCTGATTTATGGGGAAAGCGCCTCACTGAAGCGCTGAACGAGAAGCCATAGCACCAAGGAAGCATTTAGCAAAGGTAACCCGAAGACCCACACTGTGTTAAAGTGGCTTATGCAAAGATGGGGAAGACTGGCTGGATCCTGGCCATGGAGATAGGTTACAGAGCCTTTGAGTTCTTGGGAAACAAAACAAACAAACAAAATAACAAAAAAACGCAGAAGGAATCCTGTGGCACTTTTAAAGACTAACACATTTATTTAGTTAGTTTACTTGGCTCAATATGCAACCAAAGCTGGCAATGACTGCAAGTCATGACTGTTTGGTGGCCTGAGTGGAATGAGTTTGACAGGTCTCTGTCAGGGTCGTAAGGGGGAGGGGTTGCATCACACATACCACCACCACCACAATGAATTCTGCTGAAAAGCTTGGTTGGTTACTTCCGTATACTGGCCAACAGGGCCGGCCTCATGGCTGGGTGATGTGGTTAGTGCATGTGGAAGGGTCAGGCGTGGTAAAGAGGCTGCAGAAGGGCCGTGCCTCCCTGAGAGGCGAGAAAGGGGGCTGCAGGTTGGGAGCCAGGTGATCACACATGTCGCCTCTCCACCCTTCTGGGCGCATGACGCCTCCAGTTCCAGTGTCACTCCACCTGCTGCTGCTCAGGGAGCAGTACTTAAAGGGTGCCAAAGCAAGATCGCCCAGCTCATCATCTTCCCTAAGGCTGCGTGGTCCCTGGAGCCCTCGTGCCTGGATGTGATCTCTGACTGAGGCACATTTGCAGGGTGCATGAAGGAAGCCAGCACTGATGTTCCTGGCCTCTGGGTAAATGGAAAACTACATTCTCCGGGCCTCTTAAATCTGGCCCCTTTCACTCACACTACAACTCCCAGAAAAAGACATCCATGGACAAGGGATTTTATCTCCTTAGTAATCAATGTTCCAATCAAAATGGAAAGATCAATTATATCTCTAGGCTAGACAAGTTGCATTTGTTTAAAAACAAAGCCACAAAATTGCAAGCGGCAGCTGAATTTTATGTTTGCAGGCTTGTCTCTCTCTCTTCTCATTATCTTTCTGGGAGGGACATTGTAACTGGCTAAAACTGACAAACTAGGAAGTCACCCTGTTGTCCCTGTCACCAGCCTGCCCCCAACACATCCTGAACAGTTAGTCAGAACCAGGGGATTCCCTACCTCCTCTTTGGATATTGCCCCTTCTGGGAACCACTCAAAAAGATCCTTTGGGTTCAGTTTGCCCTATGGAGAGGCTCCTTTGCAGAACTCGAGTAGTGCAAAGGGGGCCTGGAGTTGCTTTAAGGCAGCTGAGAATTCCCCCAGTGTGTGTGTGTGTGTGTGGGGGGGGGGGGGTGGTGGTGTCGGAGGCATCAAAAAGATTGAAGGGACCAGAGTGCACAATGCTTTGGTCAATCTTCCACTGGAAGCAGAAGTGCTTTGCTAACAGCCCTGTGGCTGCTCTAAATTGCACTGGGGTCTAAACAGGTCTCCTGTGACATCTGGCTTGTGGCATGAAGCGTGTCACTGAGCCCAACTCAGATGCACCTGAGGTGTGTGCCTTTAGTCGTGAAGAGCTTTTGGGACTCATCAGGATTGCATCTAATGCACTGAGAGGTGTTTCCCAAAGGATGGAATCCCTTATGCCCTCGTCATGGGCTCTAGCACCTCTGCAAATGGTTCAGTGCAGACCCTGAGAAGGAGAAAGTACCTGGATTTATTGCCTCCAGAAAACAGCTGCCAAATGCATCACTCTGGGGTTTGCTTGTATTCTCTGGGTATTATTTAATATTACAGTAAGTTATACATGCAGGGTCCTTTCCCTGCCCGTTCGTCATAGCATTATAAGTTACTCTCCCTTTCAAATCATTTTGCCTGCTTTGTTCTCAAGTGGTTAGCCTCAGGCCAGGCATTTAAATTGACAGCCACTGTTTACAGGGGCAATTTGCATTATGAGCAGAAAGCCACCTATGCGTGCACAAAGTCGGGGAAATTGTACATGCAAAAGATTTCTTCAGCAAAACTGCATGCACAAATGGAGAGTCTGGGCTGAAGAGATTTGCTGCTTAGCTGGTTGAGTCCAATGCCAGGAACATGCCCCATGCTGTTGGGAAACAGACCCCCTCCACCCCCCCTCCAGATTCAAGTTAGTTTTTGCTGGGCAGCAAATAGAGAAGTAAGGTCTTTCTCAGCAAGGTGCCTGCCTTCTGATCCGAGCCATTAATAAATAAGACGATGGCTTACAGCCGTTCCCTACCTCTTTCGTTCCCAGCAGTTCTATTGAATTTTCTATTACTAACACTCCACAATATTACGAAGAGCCTGCCTTATGTGGGACTAATGTCCTGCACTACAACTCATTTCTCTCTCTCTGAGGAAGTCAGAATCCTGGAAGCCCCTATTCACGGCAGATTATGTTTTTAAAAGATCAAGCTGTTTTCACCGCAGGCTCCAGTGGCAGAGTTAGTTAATGCACTTTATTTCTGGGGAGCTGGGCAAATGCAAAATGGATACAAGAAAATCTGTTGTTCCATGATGTGCAGTCAATCTGTGGACCCTAGACATTGCTATGGCAGCATAAAGGGATTGGAAGAGCTCCTGAGAGCTGACTGGGGGAAAGTTCCCATCGCAGAACTGCTTTCAGCTGCCACAATAGCCTCACGCAGAGCCCCTCACGAGTTTTGTGTCAGAAAGGAAGGCGTTGGGGCTGCCGCTCAAATTGCTGTGGAGATTCTAGGTAGTCTGCCATGGCGAGGCAAGCAGGGATGGGTTGCTGTAATTTGGGTATTCCCACCAGGCAGCCTAATCCACCCTGGAACTGAAGGGCGCACAGGACTCTGGTTTAGCCCAGAATCGGGAGGGTTTAAAGGCCGTTTAAAGCCCCCTCTACTTATCCCCCTGGACTGCACTTTAAGAGGAACAGCAGGCCCTATTGCACACAGATACCCTATTAGGGTTTGTGACATCAGGGTCCCTCCAGAGGATTTAAAGGGAACTGCGTAAGGCCTGGCTCGCCAATAATGGCTGCACCGTGCGACAGTCCTCATTGTCACCCAAGGTGTTGCGTAGTAACTAGCATTCTTCCTCGGTGCTGATCCTGCTGTTCTGCCAGGTTCATTCTCCCCTCACTTTATACTCATCCAGTCCCAGCTCTGCAGGAACCCAGGGATAAGTGGTTTGAGGTCTGCTGGTGCTGAGCAGACAGAAATAATTCAAGGACTTCCCAGTTGAGGGGGGACAGTTGGGGATGGGAGAGGGAAGCTCTGCCTGTTTTTGAACAGATTTGCTGCTTTAGCTTCTGCAGCAGGCACTGCCCCTTCCCTGGTCACGTCCTGTGAACATTTGGTCTGTTGAACTTTACTAGCATGAGGGCTTCTGGAAAGTGAATTTGAAGCTTGCACACTCAAGAGCCTTTGGGGGTTGTGCTCTGACTGCTAATAGAGAACACATCCCACAGGTTGCTTCTTATTGGCACCCCCTCAACAGAGAAGGCACACAACGCCTTGAGGGTCACCTGGAACAATGAGGTTTCTCGCTACAAACTCAGGCTTGTTTGGCATCGTTCTGTTCTGTGCAGCACAAGAGAAAAATGGAAGCCAGGCAGGAGAAGAATCCATGTGTCAGTGAGTCCAGAGTGACACTTCGGTAGCTGGGAAGGCCCACTGGGAAGTCATCCCTCCCCTCTGTTTTCTTCCTTTGTCTCAAGCGGTTTCCAGCATTGTTGACTTCCTCCTCCTCCCCTCTGGTGGATGTTAAATGATTAACCTGTTCAGAGATGCTGTTTGCTGACTCTTGCAGTAGAAAGTTACTTGCTTGCCAGCCTGAGGAAGCTTTCCACAGTGCAAGTTAACAGAGCATGTCTCTTCCATCCATAAGTAGCCACCTGTCTCCATTGCACAGCGCATGCCGCTTAAACACTCCCTTCTCTCAGCGTTCCTTTCCAAATCTACTCAGCATCATCTTATTATTCCTTCTTGTTTCTCGTCAGCTACATGTTACCAGGGCTGACCCAATGCAGTGCGTGTGGGTGAGACTCCAGTGATTTCAGTGGCATCGTGCTGGTTTGCCACAAGGCTAAATGGCTGCGTCTACAATTACAAATTAAGTCGATTTAAAATGGCTTAAGTCGACTTAATTTAATCTGCGTCCACACTACATTTTCCTTAAGTCGATTTAAGCAAGCTTTATTAAACCTTGTTTTAAGTTGACTTAGCCAGTGTGGACGCAGATTAGCCCTAAATCGACTTTAAGTCGACTTAAAGGGCTTCTGGGGTCCCCCACTGCCTTCCTTGCTAGGGTGGCTGGGATGGGCAGAGCCTGGCATGCCCCCCCACAGGGCAGGACAGAGCCCTGCCCACCCTGCTCCTATGCCCTGCCAGGGTCCCTGTCCTGCTCAGCCCCCATTGTACCCAGGTACAATGGGGCAAAGGCTGAGCCCCCTGGCACTTGGCAAGGGATGCCCCCCTGCCACCATGGACCTGTCCCAGGTCCACCTAGTCCCTACAAGTCGACCTAGACGTCCAGTGTGGATGCGCTAAGTCGATTTGGCAGGGTCCCCTTTAAATTGACTTCATTTTTGAGTGTGGACATGCTAAGTCGACTTAAATTAACAAGTGTAGACATAGCCAATGCGAGTGACATACTTGGATAGGGAGGCAGTCCAGGGAGTTTCACACCCAATTTCCAGGCTAGCCTCTGAAGACTGTGGGAGACCACACAGTTAAAACCATGGGCGTGGCAACTTTTGCAGATTCTGGTCCTGTCCCTGCTCCGACGACATAACCAGATGGCACGAATCCCAAGGTTTTCAGTGTGAAGGCTTCATAACTTAGCAGTGCATATTTTAGGAGTGGTGGCGAGATGAGAAGACTGAACGCAGAGCCTGGAGGAGCAAGGAGTGGGGAATGGATGTAACTCCCTGATCTCTTTAGCTGTAGCTTTCTCACATCTTTTCTTAAACACCAGGCTAATGAGTCTCTGGAACTGCCAAAAGTTGCCTTCTGTGAAATACTAAACATCTTTGCACGCTGTCTTTAATGAGTGATGAATAACTCGTCAGGTTCTGGTCCTACGTCTTCCAGTGCCGAAGGAGCAGGAGTGGGTTAACACTGTTCCGACTTGTAGGGACACATTAGACACCTCTAGCTGGAATGGCAGCGCCCTTGGGCATGACACGTTGCTGTATTATGTAAGATGCGTTGATGGGGGATGCCAGGCCTTTTGGGGACCTAAGCCTTGATGTTAGCAGGATGCAACAGTAGAGGAGAGAACTTCCGCTTGATTGATATGTAGTTTTGTGCCCTTGTCGTTTCTATTGATTAGGACACAGAAAGCACAAGGCTAGCATTTTAACTTCACTATCTGTCCATTGTCTAGCTAGCCTGCCCAGCATCTCTTCAGGCTCTTCCTTTCTTCTTCATGAATAGCATAAGGGTCTCCTCCTCCCTCCCTTCTCCCCCCCCTCACCATCTCCTCCCACTCTGAATCTTCCGCCTGTTGTTCTTTAAATACACACCCAGGAATCCCCATTCTGTCTGTTCAATTATTAACTGGTGGGCACCGAATTCATTTTGCTGACAGACAGAGCTGCCGGCTGCTGTGGTCCTGAAGGCAATCAGCTTGGAGACAAGGAGGACATTTTGTGTCCTGCCCATTCCTTTGGCGCTAAAAGAGAGAGGTGCTCATACCCTGCGGTGTCATTTTTAATCTGCAACATTTTGCTTAAACCCTAAGGGATGGATTCACAAGGTTAAAAGGATGACCGAGTCTCTGCCTTAACACCAGAGGAGTCAAAAGAAGCCCAATTTCCTTGGAAGAGCCAGGGCCCTCTAGCAAATCAAAAATGGGACAATTGATTTTCTACATTGTGGATTATGCCTAGTTACAAGCAGCCATATGTATAACAGCACTAAGGCAAACCCTTTTAATGCAGACAAGCTAAGCCATGATCTATAGCAGTGTTTCAAAGGATGTTAATTTATCTGGGTGCAATCTGCTGCTTAGAGAGGTTCGCCCTGCATGCATCGATTTACACTTCTGTAGCTGCACTAGGGCTGAAATCCCCAGCAGAAAAAGGGCAAGATGGGCAAACTTGGAGAGCTTCAGACCCAAAGCTGCCGAACTTCATGTTTGAAATACTGGACTGGGGTCCTGTTGAGAGCAGGCTGTCTTGTGAGATTTCATGTACATTCAAATATTTCAGAGCTACCAAAAAGGTTCTCTGCACTTGGCTCTACAAATGGAGACTTCCTGGGATGGTAGGGTTTTTGTTTCATCAGCACTAGTTCACCCATCATCCAAAATGGGTTTATTCTCCCGCTGGCTCATGGAAAATACATATGGAGAGTCCCCATCTTCTCTGACCTAGCAGGCATTATCCACATAAGTCTTCCATGAATGGATGGGAGAGCAGAATTTTTAAATACATAGTAATAATAATCTTTGACAGTGTTTTTCACCCCTAGGTCCCAAAGCACTCTATAGAGCTAAGCATCATTATGGACACCTGATGGTTGAGGAAACCTCTTCACAGGGGCTATGTCTACACTTGGCCAAATAAGTCAACTTAGCATGTCTGCACTCAAAAATTAAGTCGACTTAAAGGGGACCCTGCCATATCAACTTAGAGCGTCCACACTGGATGCCTAAGTCGCCCTGTAGGGGCTAGGTGGACCTGGGACTGGTCCACGGTGGTGGTGGGGGCACCCCTTGCCAAGTGCCAGGGGGCTCAGCATTTGCCCCATTGTACCTGGGTACAATGGGGGCTGAGCAGGACAGGGACACTGGCAGGGCATAGGAGCAGGGTGGGCAGGGCTCTGTCCTGCCCTGTGGGGGGCGCACGCCAGGGAGGGCCTGGCAGGGAGGGCAGTGGGGGAGCCCTGGAGCCCTTTAAGTTCACTTAAAGTCGACTTAGAGCTAATCCGTGTCCACACTGGCTAAATTGACTTAATTTGTAAGTGTAGACGCACCCAGAGAGTTTAAATCACTTGGCCAAGGTCACACAGCAGCCTCCTAAAAATGGGTGCAGTACACAGGCAACCTAATGCTTATGCTTACATAGTTACACACACCACAGGATTCTGCTTGAGTCTCCAGTCAATGGGTGCTGCAGGGGTCCACACCTCTGAAATCCAGCCAAAAGCAACTTCCAAACATTTTTTAACCTGGGCTGATATCTTTTATCCCTTTAAAAATCCAAATGGCCACTTTTGCAGGCCTGTAGCCTTGGCTCCAACTTCACTTCTTTCCCTCTCTTTCATCTCAGCTGCAGCTCTTCAGGATTTATCTCTCTGGTTAACTTCCCCTTTCATAATATTAGCACAGTTGAAACACTTGCTTTCCTGTTGCAGGCAGTGATTATATAGCAAATTAACCACAAGCTGTTCAGTCCAAGTCCAGCAGTTGGAAAGATGCTCCTCTGAGTAATGGTTTGTGTAGTTCATGCTTTCATCTGTAATTTGCATGTGTAATAAATGCAGAGATTAAAAAAATGGAATCTATATTAAAGAAAAGTCTAGACAGTGAGGGATGGAGAGGTAAGGGGCTGAGGAATTGTGTGGACTGTTTCTCATAACTTGGCTTCAGTTCCTGCATGGAAAACACATGCCTTCTCCATGCGTTCGTAATAAGTTGTGGTTGCATAAAATGTGTAGCCTGCGTGGAGACATATCTTTAGCCTCAGTCTCTGATTTGGCATGCCTGCTTTAGAGTGTGTGACGGGTGCACATGGAAAAGTGAGTGTGCTGCACAACTTTGGCATGGGTAACAGCCATTTTCACACACGTGTGTGCAATATGGGCAATGGATATGCTAAGAGCTTGATTTCTGCCCTATCTACCACCAGGAATATTAGGGGTGAATGGCCAGGGGCTAAGAAACATCCCAGGAAGGATGCTGGCTTAATCCTTCAACATACCTCATGGAATTCACCAGGCAATGCACAATGACACGCTGACTTCGTTATTGCTGAAGCAAGCTGGTCAGTGTGGAGAGTGGGGATCCAGCAATGGTGATTCCTTGATTCCACCCCAGACACCATCCATAGGAGAGAGTAGGAACTACAGCTCTTCCAGCCCTCTCAGGATTCTGGCCAGCCTCTCTCATTGCACAACTGTTCAGGGATCGGTATTAGCTGTAAAACATTGCTGGGAGCCCATGTGTACGGCATGTCTGCACTTCAATCAAAAGGCACGCCTGCAACATGTGTAAACATACATGAGCATGCTTGGATCTAGTTGCATCCAAGCTAGCCCCACTATGTTGCAATCGCCCCTCTTGATTGCACTGTAGACCCACCTTTAGTGGGTGTGGTCAGTCATTCATAGAAGTAGGTGAGCAAAACCGGGGGGGGGGGGGGGCTGAAAACTCAGCCCATATTTAAGGTGCAACTGAAAACACTGGGAACCAAATTGTGGTCCAAATTGTGTAGGGCTACACTTTATGACTTCTTGAGTTCCCTTGCAGCCCTACTTTTTTATGGGGCTGGGGCAGAATCTGTAGCCACCAGACAGTAGTGGAAGGAGACAATATCCTTACAAAAGGCATGAAGCTGGCTGAAGCAGTAGGGCTCACGCACTCACCAACAATGAAGCTTGCATTCCCTCAGTGTTTGCATTCGTCTGGCATTTCCACCTTGGTGCCAGATAGTGGAAAGAGTGCTATAGGCTTGCCCCCAGCTAACCCAGACATGTCCCACTCCCTCTAAGCTGTGTGGTGCTGCTACAGTGCTGGATAGGAAATTAATTTTAGGAATGGAAGAATGGGCATAGTACAATTGACAAGGCCTAGAGAACATAGTGCATAAAAAATTGAATATGAGCCAAGAGTATGATTCAGCTGTGAAAAAGGTTAATATCGTTCTGGGTGTATTGACAGGAGTGGTGTCTTCAAGACATGGGAGGTAATTGTGCCTTGGAACTGGTGAGGCCCCAGCTGGAAAAGTATTTTCAGTTCTGGGTGCCACAGTTGAGGAAAGATGAGGAGAAGCTGGAGAGAATCCAGGGGAGAGCAACAAATATGATGGAAGGTTAAGAAAACCTGACCCATGAGGAAAGGTTAAAAAACGGGATTAGTCTTGAGAAAAGAAGATTGAAGGGGACCTGATAACACTCCTCAAATGTGTTTTAAAGAGGACTGTGATCAATTGTTCTCCGAGGTAGTTTGGACAACAAGCAATGGGTATAATCTGCAGCAAAAGATATTTAGGGTAGATATTATGAAAATATTTCTAACTGTAAGGAGAGTTAAGGTCTAGAATAGGCTTCAAAGATAGGTTGTGAAATCCACATCATTGGAGGCTGTTAAGAAGAGATTGGACAAGCACCTGTCAGGGATGGTCTTAGTTTACTTGGTTCTGCCTCAGTGCAGGCTGTCGGAGTGAATGACTTCTTGAGGTCACTTCCAGCCCTGTTTTCTATGTGGCAATGAGACACTCTTACTGTGATCAGGTACTTGGACTGGACGATCATGCAAGCTTCCCAATGTGTATTTCTGAACCTTTCCAAAACCTAGACAAATTGGGTGCGTCTATACTTACACTTATTAGGTCGACTTAAGCCAGTGTGGACGGGGATTAGCACCTAAATCGACCTTATTAAGTCGATTTAAAGCATTAAGTTGACTTAATAAGGTCGACAAGGGGCTATGTCTACACTAGAAAAGTTAAGTCGACTTAAAGTCGACCATATTAAGTCGATTTAATAAAGGGGCGGACAGACCTCCACCCTACTGAATATGTACCCCTCTCTGCATGCTTGGCTGCAAAAGGCAAGTGCAGATGTGATTTCCAGTTTGCTTGTCCTCATGCAAGGGGCTTTGGTCCAGGCCCGTATTGGGTACGTCTCACTGTTTCTGAAAATCTGGGTATGTGAATCTTTCAGTGTAGGTGGAATGGTGCTGGAGCTGCATAGTTAATACATCACCTCTTCGTTAGGAGCAGCCGCTCTGTTCCCTCGTCCTGGCAAGGTGGTTGTGGTGATGAAGGTTCTTACTCCACCAAGTATTCCAACGCTCAGTCAGTTTTCTTCGGCTGGAGGAGTGGGGCAAAGATTTTGGCCTGCAGTCAATTTCCTCCTTAAGCAATACGAATGCCATTTGTTCCAACTGGAAGCAAATTGCATTGTAACTGAAATATCCACTCCTAATACTTTTGATGAGCCTGGCCGGATACATTTTAAGTAGATTTATTTGGGGGCAGGCACTGTCATTATCTTTACTTCTTTTGCAGCAATGAGCACATTGTCAGCACTAAACACAAAATATTACTTATGAATCATCATCAAATATCGGCGAGCTGCAGTTTATGATGCTGCTGAAATATATGAGACTCTTCCTAGAGATGCAGCTCCACACAGACCATGCTGCATAGGATTAGGGCTACTTTCCACTCTAGCATACCTGGACTTGCTGGGTAGGCCTTCCTACCCAAATAATGGATAACACAATAGGTGAATCTATTGCTTTGGAGCAAGAAGTCTGTGCCTAGGCCTGTTATCAGGCATTCCCAGGAAGAGAGATGGTGGATCTTGTGCCTTATCTCTTAATGGGTTTTTAGCTGAGTCATGTGTTTGCTTGCTTATTATTGATAATTCTAACATGTCTTCCGTCTCCAAGGATCCCATGTTTTTCACAGTTGCTGACCCTACAACATTGCTGATGTGCAGACACCTCTGATTTAGCGGGCAGTAGCCTGATATACAACTGGTTTCAACAGCTGGGTGGGAGAGAAGGACTTTTGGCCAAGAATATTGGAGTGGCCTTTCCTACTATTCCAGAAATTGTCAAAGGAAGTTTAATGTTTGTCCACAGCAGGCAGGACCTACAGCTTGTGTAGTCTCCTCTGAAAGACCACCTTCTGTCCAGCAACCTCCCACTCAGAAACATAAAGAGCTGAATTGAACTTGTAGGGATTTGAACCTGCAGTTTCAAAGAGCTCCAGGCAGGTTTAGTGCTTTATCAGCAGGTGTGAATTACTGACTTTTGACCTTTGCTGGTGGGAGAAGAAATATTTGACTGGTGGTTCTCAATTCTCTGATGCAGGCTGAATGGCTAGGAGGGCCTTGTGCTGGCTGAGCTTTCAACTGGCTCCCAGCAAAGAAAAAAATGAGCTCATAACTCAACAGTTCTTCATCTCCCTTGATCAAGTGTCCCAGGGGCAAGAGATGTGCGGGCAGTGAGTGTGAACAGTGATTCACACTGGGGGCTGAGTGTGCAGACACCTGTGTTCTACTCCACGGACTTGCCTATAGCCACATACAAGTCATTAACCTTCCCTGAGCCTCAATTTGTGGACCTCACAGACAGAGTGATGCTACTTTGCTCTGTTACAGCACCGCCCAGCTGAGAATCACAAAGTGTAGCATAGCCATTCGTTAACTAATCCCTACACTGTTAACAAGTATGGCCCTTTAGCAGGCACTCATCCAAAAAGGCTGCACTGTGTTGCTGGGCATAGCCCTGGATTGGGACATGAACAATTTATTCTTCTAATAGTTACTTCAGTTTGGACAGCAGGGTCAGCAGCAATGTGTCCTCCCTGGCCAAAGGGATCCTCATTTGGAATTGAGCTTGGGCTCTCAATCTGGCAGGAAGTGAGGGTTGTACCTGGGCAGCCCATCTAGACCTCTGTAGGGGGACAGCTGTGGAGCGACCCCCTTCGTTAGTTTCAGGAAGAGGGTTTGAGGGACTCTTCAGAAAGTGGGTCACAGCTTGGTGCCTGGGGAGCAAGGCACAAGGGAGAAGAAAGCCTTGAGGTTAAGTTACTGGCATGGGACTTAAGGCACTTGAGTTCCTTTCTTAGCTCTTCAACAGCCTGAATTCCTTGGTGGGTCTGTCCCCGCATCTGTAAAACAACACTAGTGCTCCTTCTTCCTACCCGTGGAGTATTTAGATTACAAACTCTTTGGGGGAGGGGTTGTCTGTTACTATGTGTTTGTGGAGTGTCTTATGCAATGGGGCCTGATTTCTTATGTGGTCTCTAGGGGCTAGTATTATATCAATAATAACAATAATAGTGACATAGGATGCCTTTGGGGAGAGGTGTGAGGGAAGAAAAGAAATGGAGACATCCTAGCAGATGTCTAACTACTCCTTTACAGAGCAATGTGTAGATAGAGGTATGTACAGCATTACGGTATATACACAGTAGGGGAGTGGTCTCACACACACACACGCAGACACGGAGAAAAAAAAAAAGACTGAATCTTCCTGGAGACCAGTGAGATGCTCTAAACATAATCAAAATGTAATAGAAACTTTTTGGAAATGCTGTTAGAAAGAGAAAACATCAATCTTCATGGAACTCCACTCTACAGGCTTTCTCCAGCTAATCAATCACGGTCAAGACATGGGCCGTCCCATCTGTCTGTGCAAGGGACCAGGAGGAGATTGCGAAGTCCCTGGGCTGGTGCTACCATCTCAATACCAGGCAATTCATCATGCAGGAGGGGAGGAGGGGAGAAAGCAGAGAAGGCAAATCATGGGACACTAATAAAGTAGAGCTTTTTAAATTTCGCATTCCCAACTAATTTTTAGTAAAGGAGCCCAATCCAGGGAGTGTGAGAGAGGGAGGCAAAGCCTAGAAAGAGGAGATGGTTACAGGATGCAAAATAACTGACATCGGCATACAGCCCCCTTTGTGAAGCTTCCGCTTTTCGCTTCATCAGCTCGTGTTCATTCCAGGAACAAGTAAATACTAAAGAGATCTATGTCTGTCCCATTCCCATATCCATTTAGAAAGATACTACCAAGGGTAGCAAAGTCAAGGGAACAAAAGGAGAAAGGGCTAAGTACTTCACTGGTTAATGCAAAGGTAAGCTTCCTATGCCTCTTGATTAGCAAAACTTTTGCAGTAGACTGTGTGTGATGGGTGTGCTCATGTCCTGTGTACCTCCTAGCAGCCAGGTGGGATACTGCAACCCTCTGTAGGTTGCCAACATCACTAAATCACACGGTCAAAACGGACCCTTTCGAAGGTGGCAAAGAGTTCATGAAGCCCTCTGCCCTCGCCAGGGTCTTCAGCCCCTTCTCCGGGCCCCTTAAATTCAGCCCTTTTCCTCAAGCTTCTCAACAAGTCTTATTTCCTTCTCAGCACTTAGGCCACTTCACCAGTAGCCAGTGTGGGAGCCCAGGCCCATCCACTCCCCTCCACCCACCCGAGGCACCACCCCAGGGACCCTGTGATCAGCAGTCATGTGCTGCTTCCTTTAATTAGTTGATGCTGCAGTCCCTGGGTCTCTTTCTATCTAGCCCCTTTGCCTATCACTTTTCAGGTTAACATTCTCAGGTCTCCTTTTCCCATCTTAAGTAAATGCAGCCAGTCAAGCACTCATCACCAGAGAGGAGCATCCTTCAGATCCCAGCTAGGGAGTGACCCGCTTAACCCCTGCAGCTACTTTTATTTGAGCCCCCTAGGCTCTGATTGGCTGCTTCCATTCAGTCTCTGTAGGCAGGCCTGGAGGACCCACATTCACTGCTCCTTTCCTGAGGCAGGGTGTAGTAGGATGGCAGGGCCTCCAGCAGGGGACCATGAGGGATCTGGTGGACCCTGTCACACCATTCTTGTGATTCCCTCAATTTGAAATATCCCATGGGGCAGAAGCACCTGACTGGAACACATGGAGAAAGTGTTTCTATGGGACCATATTGGGACTCCCAAGAAATTTTTGCGAAGAGTTTGGCTGGAATTTTCAAAAATGCACACATGGTTTGTAATGTACTTAATTTGTTTGCATGCAGCCCTCACTGTCATGTCCATCAGATGGGGATTTGTGGACACATATCTAAGCACATATATATCCTGACTTGCTTGCACACAACAGGTACCTTGCATGGGCACCTTTGCACACACATTTTTGGAAATTTGGGTCATCATCCATCTGACTTGTTGCTTTCATTTCACAAGTCTCCCTCAGGCTCTGGCACATCTCTCTTTCAAAATCCTCCCCTGTATTTCGGGCAGTCTCTTTCTCTGAAGTCCCTTCTCCCATTCTATGGTCTGCTCTCTGCCTTGCGACCTGAGAGTTGTAGCTCTCCAGACACCCAGTCTCTCCTGTCTTTTGGGGTGCACTTCTTGGTGTGGGAATGTAATAATCCTCATCTTGCATTTAGATGCTCAAATGCCCATCTCATTCCATAAATGTCCCTTTGCAGCTCTTAAGTGTTGAGTTAGGTCGCAAAATGCTGAACATACTATGAAAACTCCCTTGTGTAAATCTTGGGAAGATCCCTTAGCCCATAATCTTGACAGGGAATTAGCAACCATCAAAAGAGACTGACCAAAGAATCTGTCTACACTGCACCCAGAGCACACAGACATAGCTTTGGAGCATAGGCAGTGATTTGTGGTGGCCTTATGCCATGTTCAATAAAGCAGATATCTCTTCCCTTCATTATCATGTTGCAAAGGATTGCTAAAACTGCTCTCACAATTTTGAAATATACTTTGTACCAATGTCACATGACTACTGGCTTTCCCAAGGTCACCTTCCACTTCTGGGAACTCTTTCCATCTTCAGGTCAGACAAACTCAGCCCTCAGATGTTCACAGAGCTCCCACTGAAGCCAATGGACATTTCCTGCCTACATCTGAGGACAGAATGTGGCTCTTGGTTATTGTTGCTGGCCCACTGCACTCTGTATAGAAGATATTTTTCCCCATCAAGTAAATTACATGGGGATATTTTTCCCTATTATTTGATCAGCTTTGATTAAGATCCTTTAGTGTTAAACTTCAGATGAATGAGACACCATCAAGAATGTTCTCATATGAATTGCTTAGATAAAAGGGTCACCCTAAATAGGAAATCAATACAAACTGATGCCCTGTAAATTTAGTACAGCAACAAATTTAATCTAGTAGATTGACTTGACTCTACAGGTGAAATTGGAAAAGTGACAGTAAATAGATGGGAAATTTATTCCTCTTATTTGTCCCAGTAGCAAAGAGGGCCCAGTGGCCCCCAGAAAATGTCAGAATTCGTGAGCTCCTTTACATACAATATAGACCCCACTTAAAAATGCAGTGATAGAGAATTTTAGCTAGTCTTGTAAATATAAATATAGCAACAAATTGCATAGAAATATCTGATAAATGATGGTGGCATCTGGGGGGATGACAGAGATATCGTTGGATGAGCTAATTATGTATCTGGTGTGAGACAGTGTTGGAGGAAAGGAATATACAACTTCACTATTTCCACTTGTTGTCAATTGGTCAGTTTAGAAACAAATATTTCTTGACATTAACTCTTGCCTGGCTGACATCTTGCCTTGTGGAGTTTAGGTGACCAGTCACTTTGAAGAAATGAACAAAAATTGTCAGGTCAAGAAAGGATGCAAAGTCATCAATGTTTGGGGGAAAATACTTTTAAAAAAGATCAGATTTATAAATAAATTATAAATGATTAATAGATGTTCATCAACTAATCACTTGTTAGAATCTAACGGATTAGTAAATTGCTTATAGCTGTCTGTTACATCTTCTGATATGCTTAGAATCATCCATAAGCACCTACTGTTCATGTCTGTAAACATGAACATTATAATAGTTATTTATCAATTATTAACCATTTATAAACTCTTTGTAAATAGGCCCTTAACATAAAGTTGTAGAAAGTGGAGTTTAGATAGGGGTTTATTAAGGGTATTTGCAATAGTTTTTAAGCATAGAGTTAGAACAGATTAGGCCCAAGTAAGGAACCAATTTTCAAAGGTCTCTGCATTCCTTGCCCAGCAACAAACAACTTGCACCTATATTTGAACCTATACCAAGAACTCAGGCCATCACAATACCAAAAACTACTTTGCCGTCTCTATACCAAGAATTCGGCTGCCCACAGACTAAAAACTAGGACGCAAAGCGCCCGTCTGCAAAAGGTGTAAAAACGTCAGCAAAAAAAGGTGTTAAGACAAAAGTGGGGGCAAGAGGGATTAAAACCCTATAAATATAGCCCTGCATCCCCAAAAGAGGGGTTAGCGATAAAGCTCTGTGGTCTCATGATGCCACGATCTCTGGGCTTGCCCTTGGGTCGATAGCCAGTGGGGACCACGGCAGCTAGGGCAGAGGCGTCAGCAACCCTGATCCAGACAGGTGACAGGACTGGCATGAAGGAGCGGACTTGAAAGGTCAATCCAGATCCTAGGTGTGACGGACCTGACACTTTGGCATTGAGCTTGGTAAGTAACTAGTTACAAGCACACAGAAACCTCGGTGATTTTTGGTTCATGGTAGCTACAGATTAATGAAACAGTAACGGGAAGATTTTAGCACCCCTGAGTCCTGGGGCAAGGACTAAAAGTAGTTAAGAAACCTTAGAACCTGAGAGGACAGGTTGGTTAGGGATAAGGTTAGGGACCAAGTAGTTAGCACCCCTAGAACCTGGGAGGACAGGTTGGTTAGACTGCAGTCCCCTTTAAAGGTAGGGGCAACGGCAGTGAAATAAGAGTAGCTTTAGCATTTAACTTGGGCATTAAGTCCCACATATAAGCTTTGCCTTTAAGATTTGCTGCAGCCTAAGAAACAAAGAAACCGCATCACAGCATAAGAAACATAGAAAGGCATAGACACCATACACAGACTTCTGCTTTTTGAAACTGCCTCACTACTGTCTGTCACTGTTATCTGTAATTCTTTGAAAGCTTTCTCTAATAGGAAACTTGTAACCATGGTAAATGAAAATAAACCTTTTTTATTCATAACTGTCCTGATTCTTTTGATGTTTTTCCTGTTCCTGTTAATTTCCTTTGCACCCCTTGCATTCCCCCTTCTCCCAGCATATGAGCAATACTCGGTCCCCCTGATGCTGGTCTGGGTTACCGGCTGGCTTGGCTCAATCTTCTATTGCTCATACCTTCTGATCCTCTGTCTTATACCGAGAGCCTCCAATCAGTCATCGAACAAAAGTGGAGCTATAATCTCCACGGCCAAAAGGACCCTGGTCTGCACGCAGCCCCCGATGAATACCATCCCGGGGGTAGACCCTAAACACGTTAGCGGCGTCGAAAAGTGTGACCAAAAGAAATCTGGATTTAACATTTTATGCAGCTTCTTTTCAATAGCACATGCAAAAGTTTAGCCACTCTTCCCTTTAATAACTCCAATTATTCTTAAGCTAGAATTGTTTTTAAAAGGAAAAATATTTATAAAAAACCAACAGTGTCAGCAGCAAGCTCTCTGAACCCAAGAAAATAAAACAGTAATCCTGGTTCTTGGAGGTGACTGTCCTTTTGAATCCCACAGCATGATATGTCTATGCTGAAATACTCTAGCAAAGCTGTTTTCCCTATATGATCTAAATTGAGGGTGCATGGCATGTGTTATTATATAAAGCCAAGATGGTGTTTAAAGCCAGTCTAACACTATGTATGCCACTAATATGTGCAGGTCTTAAGTGTCTGAGTTTTCTGTTACTTGGAGGAGCACCCTCTTAGAAGTAATACAGAGAAAGTCCTTCAACAACCACATGCCTCTCGCTATCGTTCATGTGATGATGTGGCCTTTATATGTCAAGTTTAGAGTAATGGTAGCATAGCCTTTGATCTCCAACAAGATTTGGATTTTCTACTTGGTTACTAGATTAATCCTGTAGCCTGTCCGGGAGTAAGTTTTTCCTTTAATTGTGTCTCTGTGGGTTCTGGACATAAGCTTCTCTTTCTACATCAGCTCCTCAGGCCAGGCTGAGGGGGAAATACTGGTCCATAGAACCCATCCAAGCATTTTGTGCTCCTGGGCTAGGATTTTCAAAGTAACTGCTGAGAGTTAGGTACTCAGTTCCCATTAAATTTCAATGGGAATTGGGTTCCTAACCCCTGGAGCCCTGTTTGAAAATTTGTCCTTCTGTTTTCAACCTGAGCATGTACAGATGTGGCTGGGCTTCTAACAGTGGCTCCACCATGGGGTGAAAGGATGAAAATGCATCTAAATATTAAATGGCTTAACAGAAAAGAAACAAAACATTTAAAATCAGTCCGGTTACCACTTCCCCATGGGCCAGAGAGAAAGAAGAAGGCTATATCTAAAGAAACTGAAGGGGGAATGTAGTAGGTGAAATGTAATTACTGAAACTGGAGTTTGCCCAGAAAACTGGAGTGAATACCTCTTCTCTCGCAAAAAGTGGAGATCTTATGATCACAAGAGGTCAAAATTTTAAGTTTTACATTGTGCCTGAAAGATGCCTCTCTCATTCCAGCAAGAGAAAGAGTGAACAGTTCTCACTGTCAGGTTCTGTTTGAGCCATTGCATTACATGGTTAGCTCCTTAGCTTAGGCTGAGGATCTGGCTCAAAATATTCAAGAATCTCCTTGTTAAACAAATGAACGAATGCACAAACAAACACTTTTAAAAAGATTTGTTTTTTTAAAAAATTGGAATCTCTTCTTTTTACTTTGTTGTTAATAAAGAAAGAAATCCAGATAACTTAAGTTCCAAAGGGGTCGCCGCATTAGTCTATCGCAGAAAAACAGAGTCCTGTGGCACTTTTAAAGGTTAACTCACCAAATAATTAATAATCATTAATGTAGTCCCTGAATTTCCCCCTTTTCCTGCATATTTAGTTTTGCATTATACACACTTACTTCCTTTTCTGCAACTTGCAGTAAACTGGTGGATGGGGAAAACAGTCCAAAAGAAGAGCTGTAATTCTCAAGGGGAAAAACAAGCTGCTGTTCAGATCAAGATGTATCCTGACAAATCAAGTTGGTGAAGCCCATTAATTAGCACTTTTGGAAACAGTTGCAAAGTTAATTATTCCTCTTTCAGATGAAAGAAAGCTAATTTTTGGCATTTACACTGACAGTGACATGCACTAACATTTTTACAGTTGACATCCCTCAAGATAAATGATGCTCTGAATTGTACTTACAAACATTTTGACTAGGAGCAACTGAAAAGAGGTGACTGCACTGAGAATCCTTACTGCAAATATCCTGACTGGGGTTCCAGCAAGAGTTTTGAAGCTAAGACGGCCGAAGGGCACAATTCATTTAAAAGGGACTTTGAGGAGAGCAGGAGATTCATAGGGAAGGACGGAGAAGGTAAGAACATCTTCAGAGAATTTATTTTTTGTACTTATAAGAACTCCGTAGACAATTTAATGGTTTTTAGCTAACTTTGTGTTTGAAAAGACAAGTTCATTTATGGCCGATCCTCGTTGCTCTAATCAAGAAGACAGAGCTGTTTTTAGAGGATCTATAGCCACAAGTGTTGCTGTCAAAAATCAGGTAGGTTCATTCTTAGTATGGTTACAGAGAGGTTCATACTGGCTAGTGGATGCATGTTCCCTTGAAAAGATCAAGATTTCGAATGACCAAAGGATTTCAAAGATATATTTTAAAGGCAACAGGAGAAACGTCTCATGCAAAGTCTATGACCTCTTGTTCAGACATTGTGGCATTACCCAGGTACAATCTGGACTGTTGAATAGCCGTGTCCCTTCAATTCTTCAACCTAGGATGCCTTTAACACATTTCGCTATGACAGCAATCACCTCTGGTCTGTTCATACATAGCCTCTAGCATGTAAGTTACTCACAGCTGTATTATATAAGAGCCAGCCCCTCCTGAATTATATCACAGAGATATCAGCAAATTCCCAGTTCCAGACTTGTCCCCAGAACTGTGCATCTTGTACTGCCCAGTACTCTCCTGGACAATATAAACTCGTAGAAAGTCCATCATTTTATTAAGAGAAAATGATATGCACAAACCCTCTTATCTCAAATGGAGGTTCCCAAACACTTCAGTCCAACCATACTGGCTAAGATAAAACAATAAAACAAGTTTACTAACTACAGAAAGAAAGATTTTAAGTGTTTACACGTAATGAGGTGTAAAAAGGCAGAATTTTGTTACAAGGAAATAAAAGGTAAAATGCAATTAATATCTAACTTTACAGGTTAACTGAATTCAAAGAGAAATGTCTCCTTTCGCCACATGCTTTGGCAGTCTTATTGGCTGGATACCTTTCAATCAGGCCCCCTCCCTCAGTCCAATGCTCTTTTCTTTATCCTCCAGGCATTGTGGATGTTGCTGGCCAACAGAAGGGGAGGAGAAACGATTGTGTTCTCTATTCTCATTTCTTATAGTTATTTTCCTCTTTGAACATCATCTCCAGCTGAGGTTCAGGAGACAGAAAGTCTATTTTGATGAGAACCTCCAGCTGTTCCATTGCCAAGATGTACATTTCTTGCTCACATCTTCTTCGTGCCAAAAAAGGGCCACTTAACTAGATGATAGTCCATTTGAGTAAGCTGACACCTGGCTGAGGTGTTTTCTAGTCTTTCATCTCTGGGGAACTGGTTTGAAGCTTTTTCACCAGATTTGGAACATGCCTTACACAGTAGATGCTGATAACTTTACATACAATGCTGTCCACATATTTTACCAGGACAATAATGATCAGCAAATTATGAGTTTTCAAATGATACCTCACAAGGCATACTTTGTATGAAATGTATCATCGTCCTGTAAAATGGTGAATATAAAGGTATAAACTGTCCCAGATGCCTACTGATTAGACTGGGAATTTTAATCTCTATGCTATATTCCTAAATTTGATAGGCCCCATTAGGTCTTTTGCACACAAAGTCATGTGGGGAGAAGTCATTTTTAATATAATTCCCTTTAGGCCCCAGCTCAGGAAAGCACTTGAGCATGTACTTAAAGTCAAGCATGCGCTCATGTGCTTTCCCGAGTTTTGAAAGATTCCACACTTCTGGAGATTCCACACTTCTTCAAAGGAAGCAGTCAGATCCTGAGAAGATTCAAAGGTTCCTCAGAAAGGTCTGGCTGATCTCTAATGTTGAAACCTGGCTAGAATATGATATCGAATATATCTTTCACAGTTCAGCTTCATCCTCATATTTCTCAAGAAGGACACCACTGAAAATCTCTTTCTGCAGGGACTTTATATCCAATAGCCAGTTTAAGGAAGACTCAGGATATATTCTCTATGTGTTTCCCAGGACTGAATATCAACCCCTCCCCATCTCTTTTTAAGGGTGATGATCTGAAATTGAATCAGATTTTACAATGTGTTATATGCACTTCTAAACATCACAAGTCAATACCTTCATGATGTCTGGACTCTCATGAAGGCCCATAATATTTTTCCCACTGCCATTGTTAAATTAATTATTGTACCTCCTTTTCTTCCAATTTATTATGTTGGTGACATGACTTCAAGATTGGTCTCCTTAAGCTTAGGGAAAAGAGTTAAGTTTCAAAATAAAGAAAAAGGGCAGATGATACACAGAGAAGCCATAGATCACAAGTAGGAGACACATTCAGGTTAAAACAATACATTTAAAAAGCCCAAATCCTTTGTGGCTTTTATACAAATATTGATTGATTTTGCTGTTGAGTTGAGGAAGGACATTTTCCATTTGAAGAAACATGCACCTAAATCTGAGCACCCATGATCTTAGGGAAAGTTTTGATTGTTGTTCAGATTTGAACTTGTTTGCTTGAGCTCATCTCTAGAAATAGTCAGTGAACTGAACTGGGGTATCAGGCAGGCTACGTAAATGCATTCACAATTTTCATCTCATTAGTATGGACAGATTGATCACATAATTCACCATCATCTTCCTCATTACTAGTCTTAGCAGAGAGACCAAGGACTGAATGAGCACAGCGAATAATTTCTCAAAGCAGTCCTCTTGAGTCAAAGTTGAGTCATAGTAGCTAGCCAGTAAAAGGGGAAGATCACTTGTTCCTTCCTGTTTTGTGTACAAACAGAGCAGCCTCACTTTCAAATATTAACAGTCAGGCACCTTTCACCATCCCTAAAATCAACTTAGAAGGAAAACAAAATATCCCTTCTCCCACACCAACATATTGGATTAAAACAAATTCAAGGCAGTAGATCCCTCCATGTTCCATTGAACAACTATCGTATTTATTACCTAGGGCCCAGATGATAACTTTAGACATCTGTTGGTTGCTTGATAATATCTTCCTCAAATAGCAGCTGCAGGCAGATGAGTGGGGAAGAGGAGTGGGTGGGGAGAAAGCATTTCATTTGCTTTTCAATCTGTGTGTGTGTGAGTGCAGGATATGAAGTAGGAAGGTGATCTAAAGGACAATTTGGTGTGAGATGTACATCTGTTAGATCAATCAAGAGTGTGTGAATGCCACCCCCAGGGCCCTTGACAAACATCATTTCCTTAAGAAACCCAAAATGTCATGTGCTTTTATCTGAATATTTTCCGATATGCTCACTGCCCCGACATCGCTTAAAAAGGACACGAAGTGTTCCACTTCTCAGAGAACAGGGAGGTGGCACTCCTGAGCTGAGTGTCTGGCGTTCCACTGCAGAGCTTGTATGGGACTGCAGTTCCTTTTGCGTGTCCCTCAGTTGTACGCAATACTTATTGCTTTGCAAACTGTAGGGCTTAATTTTTCTTAACTGCTAGTGGTTTTAGGGACTGTAATTGGAGGTAACAGTTTGTAGTGTAGTGGCAGAGGGGAAGCTAGCTGTGCAGTGGACTGTAACTTTTTTGTATAGTACAGCAGGAATAGACCCAGAGAACCCTTCTCGGATCAGCAGCTAATTTTTTTGGTTTTCTTCTCTTTACAGTTATCAGATATGTTTAAGACAACAAACAGCTGGGATCTATCTATCTATCTATCTATCTATCTATCTATCTATCTATCTATCTATCTATCTGATCATTCTTTTCAGTATTTGTCATCATAGTCATCATTTTACTGTACTTGATTTCACTCCATTGGGAAGATTTCACTATATTTCGTGCAATAAAACAGGATTTGAAGGTTCAGGTTAAAACACTAGTTTATCATTACATGTGATATATTGGATTATGCCCTAAAATACTTGGTTTCTTATTGTGTTTTATTTTTTAATGGTTCAATACCTGATAATTCATCCCTCCCATCTATTTGGGGTTGATTTTCATCAGGACTTTTATTTGTCTTCATAACGTACTTAGTTATTTGAAAATGTATGGATGCATGTATTTATTTTTAGCTTCCAAAGCAAGTAATTTTTCTGACTCACACATCAAAGGTTAAGTAGTGTGACCCATTTTGAAATAAAGACAAAATATGAAATAAAGATGTACAGAGCACGTACAACATAAAAAATTCTCTCAAAATAAATGCTAGATTCACATTCATAGCAGGCAACTGTCATTGACTGTAGCAGAATAAGTAGATACGGTAAAATGATTTACTTATTTCCTGCTAGGCAAATTGCTTATTGTAATTCTTTTGTTACAGTGTAAAAGAGCAACTAGAAAATACTTCTGAAATTCAATGGGAAAACTAAACATGTAATTAGGACATTGTTCCATTGGGGGGAGAGGGGGAAAACCTCGATGAAAATGATGTGAAATTATTGTAGTTAGAAACTCTTTCCAGTACTGTGTACTGTCTCTTCCACTCACTCTCCTTTCTAAACAGTTTTAATACAGCTCTTGGTGTTATAGAATTGGCCTTGGCTTCTAGATGCTGAGCCATCCTGTCTGAGCTTTCTTCTCTTTTGTGCAGAGACAGTCCTGTTTGTTCAATGTATAAGGCAGAGAGGCATTGCTGGCACATGATGGCATATAGTACATTGGTGAATGAGCCCTTGATGGAGTAGCTGGTTTGATTAGGTCCTATGATGGTGTCATTTGTGCAGATATGTGGGCAAAGTTGGTAATGGGGTTTGTTGCAGGGATATGGACCTGCCTTAATGTTTCTGTTGTTTGGGCTGTAGTTGCTGGTATCTGTTTAAGATTGGGGGGCTGTCTGTAAGTGAGGAGATGTCTGCCTCCCAAGGCTTGAGAGAATGAGGGATCGTCTTGTAGGATAGGCTGTAGATCATGGATGTGCTGTAGAGGTTTGACTTGGGGGTTATAGGTGATGATTAGTGGCATTCTGTTGTTTTCTCTCTTGGGCTTCTCCTGTAGTAGTTGATTTCTGGGTACCTGTCTGGCTCTGTCAATCTATTTCCTCACTTCCCCAGGTGAGTATTGTAATTTTAAGAATGCTTGATAGAGGTCCTAAAGGTATCTGTCTCTATCTGAGGGATCTAAGCAAATGCGGTTATATCTTAGGGCTTGGCAGTAGACTGTGGTGAGTCCTGGATGAAAGCTTGAGGGACGTAGGTAATTATAGCGGTCAATAGGTTTTCAGTATAGGATGGTGTTTATGTGTCCAACACCTATTAGTACTGTAGGGTCCAGAAAGTGGATCTCCTGTGTGGAGTGGTTCAGGCTAATCAAACCAGCTACTCCATCAAGGTTTCATTCACTTGCTCATCCATCAATGTGATATCTGCCGTCATGCGCCTGTAATGCCCCTCTGCCTTATACATTGGACAAACAGGAGAGTCCCTGCGATAAATAAATTTGTTAGTCTTTAAAAGTGCCAAAGACTCCTTGTTTGCGATTACTTGAGTACCTCAGCTTTCATTAAAAATTTAGTAAGTTTCAAGCCTTCATAGTTGTAGAGTCCCAAACCAGAAAACAGACAAAAAGATATATATGTCATGATTTGTAAGCCAATCTCATGGTTGTTTTGAGGCTAGACTCATTATCTTTATGCGCTTAGGGCTGGCAATACTGTATGCTCATGTATAAAGTAGACTGATGAATGTGCCATTTGCATTTTGAAGGGTCAGTTGTTCCCATGTTTGCAATTGTTGCCTGTCAGTACAATGTAATAGCGTACATGCCATCGAATGGTGCTTACATAAATGACACAGCCTCTTTAACCTTCCCAGTTAAAAATACACAGTTGGAAAGTACTGTAGATCCAAGCACAACATGAGGAAGTTAACACTTGCTGCATTTCTGGGCAGCGGACAGCCCTGATTCCCTCTGACTGTTGTCACACAGCCATGAGCAGCAGTGGCCCAGAGAAATGGTCTTGATGAGCCTTAGGATGCCAAGAGAGACTCTTGGCTGGGGGGAGCCGGGGGTGTGGGTGGGGATGAATGCCTTGGCTCTAGACCGGCCTTGACAACTGCAGGCTTTTTGATGTCATCGTGAAGGTTGGGAGGGTGACGGAGGAGGTTTGGCTGTCGTCCCAGACCTAGGAACTCAGGAGATTAACAGAAAGAGATGCTGTAGCTAGTCTGTACCATTTACTGAAAAGCCATTAGCTGGCGATTCACTGACCTGGCAAGTTCCCAGATATCGTTGCTTTTTAGTCGTGTTATCTGTAAGTGGGGGATCTTCCCCGCCCCCATGGCTTGGAAATAAATAAAACAATAAAACGAGGTAGGGGAAATGGGACCAGCCCTGTCCTCCTTGCGCCACACAGTGCTGTCCTCTGTTAAATAGTGCAAGGCCCTGGAAGCCGCAGGACCAATGGCCCTTTGAGATGCAGGCTGGGGCTGATGATGGCCAACCCCTGAAATGCTCTGGGTAGGGGCAAGAGGGAAGAGCAGAGTCGGGGTCACTGGATGGACAGATCCACAGGCCGTTCTCCTGGCGCCGGGTTGTGGCATGAGCCAATGAGTGTCTGGCAGCCCAGAGAGTACATTCCTTCCTCTGTGGCATTGGGCCAAGGGAGGGCAGAATTGTCTAGTGTGAAGGCTGCGTATGTGGTGTGTTGGGACACGGGTTTTCTCCTAGCTGTTATCCTGTATTACTGTGGGAATAACTACGGACTTCTTCCAGTAAATTAATTGTAGGCACTGGACCTTGGGAGACATCTTCAGGTGCAGAGGGGCCATTCCTTGCACCAGCAAAAATCAGAGAGTGGGGACCAAATTGGTTCAATCTGGCCCACAAATTTACACCCCCTTTTGTTCCCCTTTCTATAAACCTCAGGTCTGTGGTGTCTGAGCTCATAGTCAGCCCCAAGGTGCTGGGTATGGAAATGCAGGAACTATTTCAAAGAGAACCCTTTAGAAAAATAACGTGAAAGTCAGACTGGCCACTTGACCAAGGGTTCCTTGGACAGGAAAGGAGCGTTGCCTAGTAGTGAGAGTTAGGACTGGGCATTCAGGACTCCTGGGTCCTCTCTTACTGGCTGCGATGAATGGTGATATTTCAGTGTGGGAATGTTGAGAGGCTTCAATTATCTACGTTTGCAGAGTGCTTTGAGATCCGTAAAGTAATAACAACACTGTTATTAATAGTATTCATCACCCTTGGCTATGATAGGAAACAGCTCCTCTACCGTAATCTGGGGAACTAAAACAAACTGTTATTTAATTAGTCTTCTTTTGAGCAGTTTATATAGAGGAATTTCCATAATTAAGATAAACAATTATATATAAATAATACAATAATGATAATATAGTAATATACATTAATATACTTATAATTATGTAATTGATACAAACTATTATTAACTGTTATACAGTATAATTTATTTTTTACTCATGATGATAGCATTGTTACTAGTTTTTTGTATTACGGTAGCACCAAGGAGTCCCATTCCGGATTCGGATCTGATTGTGCTTCATGATGGGCAAACACAGAGTAAAAGAAAGCCCCTGCCTTGAAGAGCTTAGATGTAGATAGAAAGTCCAAACACGTACAAGGTCAGGTCCGAGTAAATTGGGAGCAATTCCATTAAAGTTAAGAGTTACCCTGGCATACAGCTTCTGTTAGTGGGTAGAATCTGCCCCATAATACTTTATCATTTCAACTACACTGATCCCCCTAAGTTGTTCTTTTTGGGGGGTGCTTTAATGATAGATATTTGACAGGTCCTATCAATGGGAAATGAACTCCTCTGCCAGTTTAAACTGACATAGCTCCATAGCTTCAGTGATAGGGGCCAGCTGAGGATCTGGCCTTAAGCAGCTTGCAAATTCATTTATTAGCAAGGCTATTTTGATCCCAGGACCTCCCCAGTCACTCGTAACTATGTAGTGCTGGGGAGCTGGTACACTTGTTATTGGATAACGGATACATATCAATCCAAGTAGTCTCACGTTCCTATCAGCCACCTTCAGCAGTTGTTTTTATGGGCATTGGTGCCAAGTCAGCTGCGCAAGGGAGAGCAGATGTGATATGCAGCAAAAGACAGGTACTAAATGGATGAAATTCCATAGCGGAAAGGGGACGGAGCCCCTGAATCTTCATATTAAGGAAGCTGCCGCATACACAGTTTGAGAAATGCACTGGTCCTGAAATCTGATTCTGCTTGGGGTAAATAAAGAATAACCTCCCCGAATGCAATGGATTTACATCGGTGTAAATCAGGCATAATTTCAGTGATGTTAATGGAGTTACAGCCATGTAAAATCCATGTTTAGCAAGATCAAAATCAGCCCAGTGAGCTTTAGAAACACCCCTATTGCATACCCCTGCTCAGTTAACCTTTTGCATTATAGTATTACAAGTAATCAAGTCTCCATTAAAAAAACATATCCTCCTTGATTTGGCTTAAGGGGTTCAAAAATAAAAACTGGATCTGATCACATGTCTTGATAATTGGACCTTCATATCTATAATTGCATTGATTTCTCCTAAGTTTCAGGCATCCGCTGCCGAGAGGAGAGAGAAAGAGCATTGCAGCAGGGAAGTTCTGCCAAGAATCTCTCTGCATTTAGGAGGGGCTGGGCAGGGATCCTCACTGTAGTTTGGTAACTGGCATCATAAATTGCTTTAGGAAGAATTTAACACCGTTAAAAGGGTCATAATTTCAGATTCTACCGTACAGTTTGTTGCAGTGGAGCAGAAGCGTAACTAAAAAGTTGACGGGAGGGTGCCCGGAGAGAAGGAGGGAGGGATTGCATGGAAATGGAACGTCTAATTGTTTTAATCATGTTTGATATTACACTGTGAAATTGCAATTAACTTAAGAAGTCAGTCAAAACAATTAATAACTATGGTGCACTGTGGCTAATTAGAATAGGTGGGTGGAGGGGAGAGGAGGCTGGGACAGCAATGGCTGTGTTGGCTGCTGGGAAAGTAGTTAGTTCATTTACTTTTGGAACTAGTTTTTACTGGGGGCTGTAGATGCAGTTGGGGTGGTGCGGTTGTGGCTGTTTACAGACAGAGGGAGGTAGTTAGGCATGTATTAAAGTGTTGCTCTTCTAGATCCCAAAGCACCAAAGATCAGTATCTTTACCCTCACAGTACGGAGTGGGGAAACAGAGTCACAGAGAGGTGAAGTGACTTGCACAAGGTCACTCATCAGGCCAGTGGCAGAGCTGGGAGGAGATCCAGGTTTCCGCACTCCTGGTTCAGTGTTATCCATTGGGACACACGGCGCTGTAATTCTCAGAGTTGTGCACACAAGACGTTTCTTGCCCAGTCAAGCCCCAGTTGGCAAAACATTGGAGCATGTGCTTAACTTTAAGCAAGTACTTCATAGTCAATGGGACTGAAGAACATGCTTGAAGTTGAGCACTTTCTAGGCTGACCGGATGTCCTGATATTATCAGGACGATCTCAATATTAGGGGCTTTGTCTTTTATATATAATTCTCTCTCCTTCCCCTTGCCACGTGCTATCTGACCACCTTAACACATCCTTAAGTACTTGTTCAGCTGGAGTGTCACGGAATTTTATCAGTTGTTAGAGGCGTCAGCTGTTCTTTAATCCAGTGGTTCTCAACTTTTGTAGCCCGTGACACACATGGTGGCATATCGTTACCCTACAGGATACACCAGCCCACCCCAGACCAAATCCAGCCATCTCCTTGGCTCTCAACAATACACTAATCACTGTGTAGCGACACAATAATGTGTCCCGACCCAGTGGTTGAGAACTGCTGCTTTAATACACCCGTTCCTTTGCTGGTTGGGGGCACAGCACTGTAAAGTTGTTCCAATGGAGTCAATATACACTAACATCTTAGAAGGAGAATTCACAGTGATTGGGTCAGATTCTGCTCCTATTTATCCTACACAACTCTGTTCATGTTTGGGTATCCCCTGTCTGTGGAGCACCTGTGGCTGTCTTCCCTGGGGCTCCCTTGTCCCCAAGCTGTGGCTCCCTTCCTCCAGCCCTAGGTCGACTTAAGTAATTAAGTCGACCTATGGTGTCCACACCATGTTAGGTTGACTTAATAAGGTCGACTTAGACCTTAAGTCGACCTAACAGGTGGTAGTTATTAAGTTGACTTAAGGATGCCCTTAAGTCGACTTAATGAAAGCCCGCTGTGGACATGGAGTAATTTAGGTCAATTTAAGCATTCTTAAGTTGGTCTAAATTGCTAGTGTAGACATAGTCACAGTGTAAATGAGAGTAGGATTTTGTCTTTAAAGCTTGTAAAGTCTTCATTGGATGCGTAGGCACTACAAGGGTTAATACACAAATAAGCATTGGTAACGAATGAGTCTTGATGTTATTAATATCACTGCTTAGGTAGATGTGGATAGTAATTAATTCTACCTGAGGCCATCTGGTGACGCAAGGAGTCAGATTTTAACCAGTTAACATGGTTGTATCTGCAATACGCTGTGTTTCTGCTTCTTTAGGATTTCAATTGTTTTTTTTTTTTGTGTAGAGGTCAAACTAAGTAATCAGACCTTGCCCATGTAGAGTAGTCCTCTCTTGGCCAAACATTTTATATACCTAGGTTCCTGTGAAAAAGAGGAGCTACATATACATTTACAGTGTCATTCAGTTGGCTGGTTTCCAGGGATGAGCAGAATATATGGTAGAACTGGATATGATAGTGTAACACATGGAAATGTCTCTAAAATCCGATACTGGTAAATGAATTTCAAATGCAAGTGGAAGCATATTATATAATATATCCTTAGACACCAGGTAGTAGTGCAAAATACCATAGAACGTATGTCCTGTTTATAGCTGGAGATACAGACTTGTTGGCAGTTCTGGCCTTTGAGGACAGAAACTAATGATTTTCTCTTATAGTAACAGTGATTCCTAGTGAAGACATCTAGGCAGCCTCTTTGCAAGACTGTCCAGGAGGTCTGTAAAAACCCCCAGGACCAAGGAGAAAGTCAGTTCAATATGACCTACCGGGTCTCTAACGCCTGTAGTTTGAGAAGCACCGCAAGAAATGCATGAACAGATGGATGCTATTTCATGTGAAAGATTGCTGATATTTTTCAGAAAATATAAGTTCCCCTGCCGTGAGTGATTCCTATTGCGTGTCTTCTTCATAAATGAAATTTTCTAACTGGAGTAGTGAAGGGCAAACTGAAAAAGGAGTGCCGGGATGCCCAAAAGTTTCTGTGGAGCCAATCAGGTCTTCAAAACTCACAGGAAATACATGGAAAACAGCATTGGCACTTCTTTGGTGCCCCTGTGCCCTGAAAGCAGAAGTACCTAATCATGACAAATAACAGGAAAAGAATCATATGAACTTTATGGAATCTCCATCACTTTTTGGATTGGGTGTGGAAGGCATGTTCAGGTCAGTTTCTGTTTCATCTGAACTGTTTCACCGTTTTCTTTTCTTTTCTTTTCTTTTCTTTTCTTTTCTTTTCTTTTGATGTGGCGTTTATAGTCCTCTGGTATTAAGTAGCCATTTATAGTCCTCTGGTATTAACTAGCCAGCCCAGCACAAGCAGAGAGATACACGGTATACTTCTGCATGTAGATCCAGGGTAGTATTGTGGGTCATACCACATATTATGACCCAAATCTTTTCCCTCCACCCAAAGTCCAAGAATACAATTGATTGTAGCTGAGGCCAAAATTCTCACAGGCTCCTTCCCCTCATTCAGTGGCCAGTGTGTACTGTGGGCTCCAGTAATCTCTACGGCTATTGGACAGTCCAGCATACGAGACTTTATTCATTAGATCTGTGTAGTCCAGGATCTACTGGCAGCACTTTCTGCACCCTGCCCTAACTTTCATGGTGTGGTAGAGCATGTTCCTGGGGATCATAGCTCTGATTTACACAAGGGCATATAGATCCCCCTAAATTTGTTTATTTATTTATGTCTTTTGACACCACTCAGCATAAAAGATGCATATCCTAAGCCTTCTGCACTCTGCCTTCAAGTGGAAATAGAGCCCTTAACAATAACAGCAACAGGAAACACCCACATAAAATAATTGGTCACAAGGAAAGTGTTGCAGATTCAAATCCTCTCACCCTCCGATTCCCACAAAAGCCTCCATCCACCCTTCTGCCTACATAGCTTTGCAGTGTGCCCTGAATTCCTGTGCAATACCCTGCCATAGCTCCCTCACTTGTACACCAAGGGGACAGAGAGGCAGTCTTCCAGGTCAGAAGGTACCAGGACCGTTAGGACTTTATTTAGGTTGCTTACATAGGCTTTCCATGGCAGATCCATTCCAGTTCCACTACTCTTTGGACCATGCCTTGTGCATCTGCTGCATGAGAGTGAGACCGGAAGTGGGTCATTATGCTTTAGCTGTTACTCATTGTCTTTAGAAGATGTAAACTTCCAAATAAGTCAGAGCTTATAGGATCTCTTAAGGAGAGCTTCCTTCCTTCCTTCCTTCCTTCCTTCCTTCCTTCCTTCCTTCCTTCCTTCCTTCCTTCCTTCCTTCACACCTAAGGTCTGCTGGCTTTGGGACACTGGGAGAAGGAATAGACCTAAAAGAACTAGGGAGTTGTTTTAAATCTTTAAAGAGTTTCTTCTTTTTCTTTTTTTGCTTTCTCTCTTCCCCCACTCTGTCTTCTGGATTTTATTTCCTGCCATTATTTCTGTGACAGCTCAGCCCTGGCAGCCACAGGGGACAGAAGAGGGGGAGAAGGAAGAGTGGAAGTGCCCTTTGACTAAGTGGGCATTAAATGTTGGCTAACAAGCGAGAGACAAGTGTGACTGGAGAGAGGAGGAAAGTTAAAAAGAAAGAAAGAAGCTCTTTTCAATATGAGCATTCATGTAGTTTTGACAGGAGCAATTTATCATGGTTGTGAATGGGGGCTGCTGAAAGACAACCGGGTTAAACTTTTACCTGCCTCACTGGAAAGGGGGCTGGGCTGACAGCTAAAATGAGCTGGCCACGCACTCCTGTGATGTGTCTTTTATCAGGGATTGGGGCGGGGGAATGGCAGTCATTCCCAAACAGCTTGTGCCCATCTGTTTTGGACAGAAAGAAGCCGTGACAAGAGGGCAGGGGAAAGAGAACAAGAGAGAAAGCGCTTACATTTCCTGCTGTCTGGAAAGCTGCTGGCATTCTGTGGGAAGGCCGTGGAATTTGATTGAATGCTGGTGGCAGTGGGGTGTTAGCTGCTGAGTGCGGGGATGACTGGAGACTGCAATGATCTCCTGGGAGTTACATTTGGGAACAATGCTTCTAGCTGCAACGACAGCTAAATGGCTCCCAGGTGGAAGGGCGGTGGGGGTGACTGGGGAAAGCAGAGTCAACAACATGGTTAAGGAATGATGAGCGTTGTGCTCCGGTGTACGTATGTGATGAATTCAGCATGGGATCTTTGATAATAGGCTGAGAGAGCTGGGGTGTGTCTAACACTGGCTTCTGACTGAGGAAAAAAGGTTTCCCACCTAGATCCTGTTAGAGGACTCCCTTTAATCTGCTTGGTAGAAATCTTGGCTATGTCTACACTGGCAAGTTAGTTCGAATTAAGGAAGCTTAATTCGAACTAACTTAAGCCTTGGCTACACTAGGCTTTCATTAGTTCGAATTAAGGGCTTCCTTAATTCGAACTAATAAATTTGATTATACTTTTCAAACTAACGGGTAATTCGAACTAGTTAGTTCGAATTAACCCAATGAGGCCATGTTAATTCGAACTAAGCGCTTTGTTTGAACTAACCGGCACATTGACCTTAATGCAATTGAGTAATTCGAACTAAGCAAGTGCCATGCATGGCACTTGCTTAGTTCAAACTTAAATTTGCTAGTTCGAATTAAGTTAATTCGAACTAACTAAAATTAGTTCGAATTAGTTCGTTCAAATTAACTAATTCGAACTAATTTTAGTAAGTGTAGACATAGCCCTTGTTATTAATGAGAGGAAGCACGGTCCGATGATTACTGGGACTTGGGAAACCCAGGTTCAAATCCCTAGTCTGCCACAGTGTTCCTATGTGACCTTAGGCAAGTCATGTATTTGGCCTGCGCCTTAGTTCTCCGTCTGTAAACTGGGACAGTGGCCATTCCCTACCTCATACGAATTGTTGGGAGATGGCGAGGTGCTCAGATACTGTGGGAAGGGGAGCCATAGGAGTATCTAAGCTGATTAGAATTACTATTATGGTAAATTCCAAATTCTGAAGTCCTCACTCAGTTCTTAACACAGGCAAGCTTCCCATTGGTTTATCGGCCTATTTAGGAAGTAAGAATTGCCTAAAGGTGTCAGGATTTGCACTATCATTATTGATAAAGCACCATCGCCGCACATGGTGAATTACCGGTAGGTGCAGACAAAGCAGGAGTCATGCTCCCAGGAGCTTACAGTCTGCGCTAGAGGAAACACATTTTGTAATGAAGAATCAAAGTACCCATTTGGACTTCCTTGCGCAAAGAAATGGTTTCCACGGAGTGTCAGAGAGCTCAAAGCAGCAGTCGAACCAGGTTAGAAGCCAGCACCCTTCTCACTAGAAAGACATAAGCTTTGTTTCCTGTGCTGTGTGCTTGATAATAACACGGGAGGATATCATGCTTGTAACGCTGAATTAGCTGTGTAAGAGAACTGTTTATGGAGATGGTGCAACTGCAGCTAATATTCCAGCTATGCTCATGCAGAATAACTTCCTGGAGCCTGCTCCAAACTTCCCTCCTGCAACCTCTGCTTCTCCCTCCAAGCTTCTGCTTCTCTTAGGTGTGCCCAGTCTTACGTTTTAACCATATTTCCTGTGGGTCAGAGCAGAATTTTCTCCATGCAGATTAAAAGGGAGTGATGGGCTTGAGCCACAATGCTTGAATTCAGATCTGAATCTGAACCTCCCAAAAGTTTGGGAGTGGGGTGGGGTTGTTTTGAACTGGGGGTCTTGGCTTGGCACCATCTCTGGTTAAAGAAAATGTGCTTTGATTTTCTGAATTAATGAGGAACTATGATGAAATGGCACCTTCCCTCTGACAGCAGACCCAACATTCAAACACTGGTGGAAACCGTATATGTGGCACAGATGGTGAAAAACAGTGAGGTGACAACCCTCATGCAACTCTGGCAACCCAGGTGGCAACCCCGTCGTGGCTCTGGGGTTTGACTCAGCGACTGCATTATTCTGTGGTACTAAATTCTAGAACCGGTTGACAAATTTCCAATAGACATTTTTATTTTGTAAAATGCTGATTTGACTAAATCAAAATGTTTTGTGGGAATGTATCAATTTTGCCAAATTTTGGAGTGGGGAGATTGAAACGTTTTGTTTAGACTTTATTGTTTTGACAGTATTATATTATATTATATTATATTATATTATATTATATTGAAATTGTAAAATCATAAAATGTTTTGGACAATTTCATTTTGTGAAAAATTCCAAGATTTCAATTTCTTGTCCATATTTGGGATGAAATGAAATTTAAAAAAATCTCAGCATTTCCTGCAGACAGAAATTCCATTTTTTGGCTTGCTCTATTAAATTCTTTTCCTGGTTATTCTATAAGTCTCAAGTTCAGCAAGATACTCAAGCACCTGTCTCAGGCACATGCTTAAGTGCTTAGTGTTAGGAACATGCGCAATATTTCCTGAATTGGGGCTTAAAAATCCAGCAGTGCAGTTGGAATAGAATGAGGCGTAACTGCCTTTGCCTCTTGGGGGCCCGAGGCGATGGCCCATTGCATGGTCCCCTATAGCCCCATTGCAGGGCCCCCATAGGCTCATTGTGGGAACCCCCTCTCTCTGTGGCCTCGGCTCCCTGCCGCCGGCCTCAGCCCCACCCCGCTCCACGGCTCTGGCTCCCTGCCACTCCAGCTCCCTCTCTGGCCCCAGCTCCCCACCACTGGCCCCTACCCCAGAGGCCAGCTCCTCCTCCTGTTGCTTAGCGAGGCAGATGTGGCTTTTAGGGTAGGCGAAGCAGGTGAGGGGGCCCCTTGCTGCCTGGGGCCCTAGGCGTGCGCCTGCTTCACCTACCTCAAAAGCCGCCTCTGGGTGTAACCAGCTTCACAGCCTTCACCATTTCACATTTAACAACTGGAGATGAATTTGCTGGCAATGGCATTCTAGATTGGCTCACATGACCCTCTATGATCACACAGCTACTACCTGCCATGTATTTAAGCCCTCTGTAAAAGTTGTTTGGCTTCTGATTGAAAAAGTTTCATAGAAATGCAAGTTGTTTAATGACTGATCACAGCCTCAACACCAAAAAGTTTGACCGCATGAAGGGGCTTTAAATACACAGATATTCCCAGTAGGTTGTTCATACGATTAATTGGTGATCTTCAGGCTCTGAAATAGTGTCCCCCTCCCTCACATTCCTTATTTCATTATCCCCAGTTCAATACACACCAATGCAATATGAGGCAGACTAGTTAGATATATTAGGAATTATTTAAATTAGAGAGGGATGTATGGGTAGTTAAATACTCAGTCTTCTCTTCTACCCTAATTACGTTTCAAATTACTTGCAAATTATACCCAAATATAAAAGTGGGGGTAACCTTGAATTTTACATAAGAGAGTAGTGGGAAAAAAGGTGAAATTAAACAGGTGGTACCAGTGGACCTGAACTAATGTAATATGAAAACCTTATGGCGTTGCCATTTTCCATTCTTTCCTCTTATTATTCTATTGCATTTTTGCTTAAAGTTCCTCTGGGTACAGGATTCATTATTGTCAGGCTGTCTTATCACACTAGTAGCTGTTCCCTTGGCTTGAAGGAACATTTTTTTTTAACATGACTGACCTCGTCTTCTTATTTTAATAGAGACACGGTGTTCATTCCTCTTTGTGGAAATGAATGAGCTACAATGCTATGATATATATATGACACTGTCCAAAATCAGGAAGACAGAGAAGACATTTTTGCTGCTTGACCTGGAAAATGTCTATTACTGGACACATCTCTGGGTGAATTCCAGATCCTAAGCACTATGGAACCAAGCTAACTTTGTGGTGCTTTCATGAAAATGTAAGCAGGCGATTGGAACAAACATCCTGTCCTATGCACTATTTGAATTTAACTCCACCACTGCAGCTCAGTGCTTGTTTTTTCCCTTCAATCAGATGCAATTGTATGAAGACTTTGCTTCTTTTTAAATCTTCCCATACTTCAGGTAAGTTGTAGTCATTGAGGTAGAAAAAGTTAGCTAGTGATATACCGTTTTACTACTAATATAGAGACTCATTCAAAGCCCATTGAAATCAATGGGAGGGCCTGCTTTGACTACAATTTGCTTTGGACTGAGTCAATAATGGATGGCAGAAAAATTGTTATCTAATGGTTGCATCAAATGTCTTGGAGTCAGAAGGCCTGAGCTTTCTTCTTGATTCTGCCACTAACTCAGTATGTGGAGATGGGCAAATTGTTTCACACGTGTCTCAGTTTACTCAGTAAAATGGGCCTAATGATGCTCAACTACTTCACAGGGTGTTTTGAGAACGACTTCAGAATTGCAAAGAGCTTTGACAGCCTGTCATCAGACAAGACAAATGCAAAGTGTTGCTACCCCAACCGAAAAGAGTAGACTAGGAACATTGTGACCAGCTGGTGTGAATCTGCTCGTGTGTCATTAGAACATCTCGATGTAGGTCAGCCTGATGGTGTGTCTACGCTGTAGCTGGAGGGGTAATTTCCAGTGTGGGTTGACATGTATGATCAATCTGGCCCACCAAAACTAACGGCGTAACTGTGGCAGCAGGGTGGGCTAGCCATCCAAATATAGTCCTCTCCAAGACCCTAGGTTCACTCAGGTGGCTAGCCCATCCGTCTGATCATGATGCCACAGCTATCCTGTGAATTTTGGTGTATTAGAGTCATCAAAGGACGTGTGCTTATCTGAGGTGGCAGTTACTGCTCCGGCTGCAGTGTTCAGACTGTTCTCCATGGCAAGAGGTCCTTGGGCATATAAGCGGGCCCTGAATGAGCTCTGCCCTGCCAAGCTGGCTGAGGGGAAGGGAGCAGCCTTCAGGGCCAGCCTGTATTTGCATGAGCACAGCAACCCTGCCTAGGTGCTCAGCATGGTGGGACTGCTTTGCTCAAATGATTATGTTGGCCGGTGTTGGGTTACAAACCATTTTAGTGTGGCATGCAGGGGTATTGAAAAGTTGTCCTCCTTGCTGTATGAGCAAAGGGCAGCAGAACTGTGTTACTCTCTCCTGATTACAGGGTCGCTGTCATTTCTGAACTCAACTTGGTAAGCAGGGGGCTCGGATGTAGACCACTGTGATTGGTAGAGGAGATGGGGACAGTGTCCCTGCTGGCAGGTATGGGATTTGCTTAAAAGCCTTGGCCTGGTTTGATCTGCCTGTCCCCACTGTTCAAAGACAAAGGTAATTAAGGATCCATTAGCCATCTCTTTGTTTTGTTAAGTGAGCTGAAGTGACGAAGTGGGATTTTTCTCCCACAAAAGCTCATGTGATAAATAAATCTGTTAGTCTTTAAACGTGCCACAGGACTCTGTTTGTTTCTCTGAAATGATTGGTTATGAGACAATGTCCTGCCTAGCTAGCCTTCCTCTCTGCCCAGCCTGCCTGCTTGGTGAAATTCCCTCACTAAGGCTATTCTATACTGGTTCATTTAAGTCGACTTTAACTAAGTCGACTTATTGTGTCTACACTTAAAAGTAAAGTCAACTTAAAGGGGAACTTACAAAGTCGACCTAGAGTGTCCACATTGGATGCCAAGGTCGACTTCTAGGGGCTTAGGGGGACCTAGGGGAGGACCATGGGGGCAGGGGGGGCACCCCTTGCCCAATGCCAGGGGGCTCAGCCTTTGCCCCATTGTATCTGGGTACAATGGGGCAAAGGGGGACAGGGACCCTGGCAGGGCATAGGGGCAGGGTGGGCAGGGCTCTGCCCTGCCCTGTGGGAGGGCATGCCAGGCTCCCCCTGTGTCCCCCCCCAGCATGGAGGGCATTGGTGTAGCCCTGGGGTAGTCCTAAGTCGACTTAGGGCTACCCCACGTCTACACTGGCTCTAGGGAGTCGACTTAAGCCTTAGGTCTAATAGGAAGATGGTGTTATAAAGTCGACTTAATTTTAATTAAGTCGACTTTATTTTCCTTAAGTCGACTTAAGCAAGCTGCTTAAGTCGACTTAAAGAAAGTGTAGTGTAGACCCAGGGTAAATTAAGTCTACTTAAGCAAGCTTAAGTCAACTTAATTTACCAGTGTAGACTCAGCCTAAGAGCTGAAAATCACGGAAGTTAGGAGGAACACCAGCAGATCGACCTGGGTGGAGCGGGTGGCAGCCGAAGCAATGGTGTGCATTGGAGAAGCAGGCTGAGCAGCAAGCAGGCAGCCAGAGGGAGGCTGCCAGGAATGTAGTGGCTGGACAGGGGAGCAAACAAAGTGCCTTCTTTCCCTCTACCCCCATGAGGTGAACTCTGCAGCTACAGTTCTAGGCTCCGGGTCTGCCCTGACGAAGGACAACACCCGTGAGTGGAGTGCTGTGAAGGGAGGGATATATTAAGGAAATCTCTTGTTGCTGGACTTTAGAATCTGAGGCAAAAATGCCCGGCTTACTGTGGGGTGGGGGTTTTGTTCAGTGTTATGCATATGGATCCTGCTGGTGGTGTTTCTGAAGTTAATGCTGGGTTACTTTCCCCCTTTTTATTAAAATTCTCTTTTCTACACTCAGTCTCTGTGCTTGCCACTGGGGAAATACCGCCTCTAGAGGCGCTCGAAAGGTGGTGTATAATTGTCGCAGGTTACTGGGTGGGGGCTTGAGCTGGGTTTGTGTTGAATTGTTGGAAGAAGCCTTAGCTATTGAGGCCAGCTCTACTCCAACTGGTAGACAGGTTACATGCACACCAGGAAAACAAAACAGTTTAACATGCCTAAGTAAATCAACTGAAAAACTTCCCAGCTAGGAGTACAATCCAGGCTTCGGGTCACTCGATTGGTGCCTTCATGCCTTCCCTTCTGAAAGGCGTTCCCACTTCTGACTGGCAAAAGACTTCTTACTGACTGGCAAGTAACTTCTCCTGTAAATTGGCAGACTTCCATAGAGCTACACCAATTTACACTCGCTGAGGAGCTAGTTTTTAGAAATTCCTGTGGTCCCTTAAATGTGTGGCTGGACTTTAGCCGCCTGCCCTGCCTTGTTACTCCTCCCTGTACACACATGTACAGTCTAAGCCAGGAGCTGGTGCTTCATTTGCTGGAAAACAAGCTGGGCCCCTGGGCCCTAATGCAGAATCAGGGGAAAGCCGAAGTTATGGCACAGATTTTAGCTCTGCATCCATTTATAAGATTCTCTTACTGATCTCCTGGGAGACTTGTTACTTTCATGGTCCAATACTGCATGATCTTCACGTGTGGAGCTCCTCTTGACCTCAGTGAGTGTTTCACCCATGGGGAGCTTGCAGGGTCCCATTCTAAAGAAGTTATTACAGTAGATGCATTCAGTTGCCCACATCTTCATGAGAAGTGACCCCCAGTACCATTATGAAATAGTATTGCAATATTGTACAGCAACAGGCTGAACCACTACAGCTTCCTGTTGTGATACTGCAGCATTTTGGATGTTTACTGTCAAGTACTGTGTCAGGACACCCACTCATTTCTCAGCTTGCTCCAAGTTACTGGCATTGGCTTTGAAAACGGGTGGCAGATGATGCTTGAAACAAGGTATTCGACCAGAAGAACTGTATAACCAACATAAAGGGTGTGGGAAACATCATATTTCTCTTCCGTTTTTTAAATTTTAAATCAGGTTTCTCAGAAACTCAGTTTTCAAAATCCACATGTTTGTGATGTTAATAATTTCTTTGCGGCACAGTGTGTGATAACAGCATGTCGACAGGCGAGAGAGGCGGCTTCTCACCTCACAACCGGGGTGTGCCTCCTCATCAGATGCCACTGGTGAGAATTATGCTAATATATTCCTAGGAGTGGGGGCGTGGGGAGGGGGAGTGGACCCATTGCACACCTTTTCATTGATACTATTTACAGTAAGAGTGGGGAAGCACAGAAAGCGTATAAATAATGACTGCTTTTCACAGACCAGTTGATGATTGCACCCAGTGCTAGAGCCAACTCAGGACTCAGTAAATATCATAATGTGAAATTGGCATAGGAAACCAGTATCGCAGCAGCCAGATTGGAGCTCTACTGTGTTTTCTAGCAGAGGTCAGGGATATACTGGTAAAATTCCTAAAACAATGAAGGTGGAATCAATGGAGGGTCAGTTACTCATTAGCCTTTATTTAATAAAGTCTAACATCAGCCATAGAAAATTATATAGAGGAGGAAACTAATTCTCCAAGAGCAAAGGGATAGATTGTGTAGGGGAAAGGGGAATGGAAGGGGGACTATATCTTGATATGAGTTATGGCAGGGGCTTGGAGAATGTCTCTCATTCCATGTAGTCAAATTCCAAAGGGGGAGCTGTGTTAGTCTATTGTAGAAAAACAACAGAGTCCTGGGGCACTTTTAAAGACTAACAGATTTATTTATCGCATGAGCTTTCGTGGGAGAAAAATCCCACTTCGTCAGACGCTTTGAAGTTTCCCATCTTCAAAGCGTCTGACGAAGTGGGATTTTTCTCCCATGAAAGCGCATGCAATAAATAAATTTATTAGTCTTTAAAAGTGCCCCAGGACTCTGTTGTTTCTCATTCCATGGTATTGGTACGTAACAGAGACTAAGAGTCTTGCTGGCCCCTGGTTCCGTGTGTCAGGAATTATTTCAGCAAGAGTCTGTCTAAAGTTAGTTCTCATGTGAAAGTGCTAACCCTAAATAAACCATATAAAGGGCCCATTCCAGCCCACTGAACTCAGTGGTCGTTTTACCATTGACATCAAGGTGAGCAGATTCAAGCCTCAGACCTTGCTAATTGCAAACATTGGTGAAAACAAAATATTATTTCAATGCTATGATAGTGGTTTAGTGGCTTAATAATTGCAGAAAGAGAGGTACAACTGTCGACCCTGCAGGGGCCAGGAGAGCAGGTCTGGTGGCTGCACCAGATCACCAGAGTAGAAAAGGAAAATCAGAAAGTCAGCAACAGAGCACTTGGCAGGATGGCCCCCTCCAAAGCACAATCTTCTCTGGTGCAGAGGGCCCTACACAGCTATTGACCTGATGGCACCTGGTCAATATTGGGTCCTGAAACGGGAAGATTTTGTATTATTATGGAATGGCAGTTCTTTCTCTATTATTTCAGGCCACAAAACAGTTTTCATGATAAGCCTGATTTTGGTCCCCCATCTAAAATTCACAGATTAATTGTGGTGGAAGGATGGGGAGTAGAGTCTTGGGCCAAGATAGAATTTTTCTTTCAGTTTTGAATAGAATTGGACAAGAATTTTCTGAATTGTGGTACTCTTAAAATTCCTCTTATGAATCAGTGGGCTCAGCGGGTAGGAATCAATGGCTCGATGTCTGGTTGGCAGCCGGTAACGAGTGGAGTGCCCCAGGGGTCGGTCCCGGGGCCGGTTCTATTCAACATCTTCATTAATGATCTTGATGATGGAATAGACTGTGTGCTTAGTAAGTTCGCGGATGATACCAAGTTAAGGGGAATGGTAGATACTCTGGAGGGCAGGGACAGGATCCAGGGAGACTTGGACAAATTGGAACACTGGGCCAAAAGAAACCTCATGAGGTTCAACAAAGACAAGTGCAAAGTCCTGCACTTAGGACAAAAAAATCCCATGCATTGCTACAGGCTGGGGACCTATCGGCTAAGTAGCAGCACTGTAGAAAAGGACCTGGGGGTTGTGGTGGATGGGAAGATGAATATGAGCCAACAGTGTGCTCTTGTTGCCAAAAAGGCCAATGGCATATTAGGCTGCATCAGTAGGAGTATTGCCAGCAGATCAAGGGATGTGATAATTCCCCTCTATTCGACACTGGTCAGGCCGCATCTGGAATACTGTGTCCAGTTTTGGGCTCCCCCCTACAGAAAGGATGTGGACAAATTAGAAAGAGTACAGCAGAGGGCAACAAAAATGATTAGGGGGCTGGGGAACATGACTTACGAGGAGAGACTGAAGGAACTAGGCTTATTTAGTCTACAGAAGAGAAGACTGAGGGGAGATTTGATAGCAACCTTCAACTACTTGAAGGGGTGCTCCAAAGAGGAGGGAGCTAGGCTGTTCTCGATGGTAACAGAGGACAGAACAAGGAGCAATGGTTTCAAATTACAGCTGGGGAGGTCAAGGTTGGATATTAGGAAAAACTTTCTCACTAGGAGGGTGGTGAAGCATTGGAATGGGCTACCTAGGGAGGTGGTAGAATTTCCATCTTTGGAGATTTTTAAGGCCCGGTTAGACAAAACCTTGGCTGGGGTGATTTAGGGGGAGTGGTCCTGCTTTTTAGCAGGGGGTTGGACTAGATGATCTTGTGAGGTCCCTTCCAATCCTATTATTCTATGATTCTATGATCAGAATTGTGCCTTGATTCCTGTGACCTAAGTTAGCCCAGCTGGAAGATCTATACTCCAAGCCGTGGAACAGACATGGGAGTTAGTATAAGGGATTCTCTGCTGATATCTCCTGCATAGCACCCCCAGAGCAGCAGAAAAGAGCCCGGATCATTAAAGTAATCAACCAAACCCTTAAGCTGTTTTCAGTAGCTTCACAGGATAATTTTCACTAATCAGATGTAAAATATATTCCTGGGCAAATTACATATTTACATCCAATTTGCAAACTAGACCTTCAATATTGTTCATGCTGTTGCATAGCTATTCAGTTAGTAAACAGTGTAAATATTGCGTCTGTACCAAATGTACCATTAAAGAGATCACATGAAAACAAAGTTTCATTCCAGTACATATGTAAATGTCCCAGACAGAGCTTTCTAGCTAAACTTCCACATCAACATGCCTTCCACATGCACAAGAGTGAGTGGCTACAATGCATTGTCCAAATTTCTATCAGCATCTGATTTAATGTGTGGTTCTAATTTACAAAATTGCTGAAAAGGTCTGTCCTACACATGAATTTATTAGTGGTGAAAGGAGTGGACTGATAGCCCTGGAGACTGAAGTTTCCTATTTATCCACAGAAAGATACATTCAGAGATACAGCAGAGCAAACTTCTCCCCGTATGCCCCCTTCCGCGGTCTGGGAAGCCCATTCCTTGAGTTGGGGACGAACAGTTCAGATTTATCGGTTTGTCTAAACAAACACTGCATTTGTGGCAAGCTGAGGTGTGAATCTACCCTACTGTAGCCCACTGTACCCCACGTGTCCCTACGAACACTACTGCATGCATTAAAAGTTCCAGAATGTGCTTTAATTTACTCCCATTTCAAATTGCCCATAGCAGGATCTGCCCAGATGGTTAGGGTGCAACATACCAGTAGATTTACACATCAGCTCGCCACGAACTAAATGCTTGTTTAGAAAAGCCCGTTCTCAAAGTTATCTGCTGACTAAGTTTTGCAACCAATTCTCAGTTAGTAGATAATTTCCAAGCACTTTGTTGCAAGAGTTTTGGTATCTGAAATGCAAAATGTGGGTTGTGAGGGCCACTATAATTGCATTCATAGGCCAAGTGCTATGTGCTCCTCTGACTGGATGACCCTCCCTCTTGGAATTAGTGGTTTGGTGACATTCCTGGTCTAATGTTTGCTTTCTACAAATCTTTTCCAGTAAGGCCTGTAGGAGAGAGACTGTTACACCCTCTCTGTCTGAGGAGTGTCTTCTAGCACAATAAGTTCATGAATAGAGTAACACCTCATGGTGCTACTATGATGATAAAGCAATAAATAATAAAATGTTTTTACAAATATTTTTTCCTAATAAACTCTTGCTACTCTATTCTTGGAAATCAAACTCAAAGGGGACCAGACCCTGTAAATTTGTTTAAAATGCAATCTAATATTCACAGAAATGGTTTGTCTGTTTGTTTTAGACAGTATTTGCAGAGCATGATTTGTTAAATCCTTCACTCTCTTCTCTTTATTGCACTTTATATGGACAGTAGGGTCTGAAAATGTATGCAATATCCTAAAATGTTGGGTCTGGACTTTTAAGCTAATTATCGCAGCTCAATGTGCTAAGGCAAAGTTCTGGAAGGGGAGAAAAAAAAATCTATTTGCATCCAATCCACTGAGTGCTCTAAGTGCTGAAACTACTAGACTAAATGAGTTTATTAGATTATCGTCGCGGAAGTTAATAAAGAATTAATTTCTCTTCATGTGACATCCAAAGGCAGTTATTTCAGTGGCCTGTCCATTTACACAAAGCCAAGTATTTGTCAAGTGTCAAACTCAATTCCCATGACCCAGGCCTCCTCAATAATTCTGGATTAGGGATAGCCTTAAATGACATTACAAAAATTTTATTCCAAGATGCATTGAGCTCCTGGGACTACTCAGGAATTTCAGGTTAGTGAAGGTTATGTAGTCAGCAAAAGCTTGTTGGATATAATATCTGAAATGTGTGTAGTATATTTCTGACAGAGGAATGCAGCATGGAAGAAAGAAGACAGATTTCCATGAGGCTAGATTTTGTTCTGTTTACCTCCCTTGAAAATGATGCAATGAATGCCATCTGCACTGCAAAATAACCAGCCAGTTTTATGAAGTTCCCATGCTCTTCAGTAAAGCAAGCAGTGATCTGCTTCATCTCATGCCGATAGCTGTAAGGACAGTGTGGATGGCTGGTATAGTAAGATGGAGGGGTCAGAACTAAGTCATCCATATGCGGTATGGGAATTAAGTGCTATAAAAATCTTTCCTCAGTGTGTGTGTGAAGGGGGAGGGGAAGATTTTTGCATGTCCCTAAAAAGCAAATTCCAAAGGGGTAGCCGTGTTAGTCTATTGTAGAAAGACAACAGAGTCCTGTGGCACTTTTAAAGACTAACAGATTTATTTATCGCAAACCACGAAAGCTCCTGCGATAAATAAATCTGTGTCTTTAAAAGTGCCACAGGACTCTGTTGTCTTCCTAAAAAGCAAGTCAGAGATAGCAAATAAAATAACAATAATAAAAAAATACAGGTTATAGCTAACCCTCCCAATCATTTTCCTGTATAAAGAGTGAGACTGGCAAAACCTAATATTTTCACTCATGATGTCTGGAAATACTACATACACTTTGAACATCTACGTTGTATCTTTTCATTCCTGGAGCAGGAAGGCTATTTGCAGATGAGACATACAGGTGGATCCCGGGTAAAAGATGGCTTGTGTGGAAAAAACTGCAAACGCTCATTTATATAATATGATTATCTATATACAATCACACAAAAGAAAGCCCCTCCCCTTGTGCATATACTGACATTTTATTTCAAGGTTATGTGAAACCAGGTGGTTAACAGTACAAATAGACACTAAGCAACAAACCTTTTCACTTGGGCTAATGCAGATTTAAGATTTTAACGAACACCATCAAGTTATTTTAATCACTATTAATTTTTCATCCCAGCAAATGATTTTCCCCCCTATTGTTCTTCTTTTCCATATGGAAAATATTGGTTGCTGATACTTCCCCCTTTGTGTTTTGAATGGAGGAGAAATGAACATGGCTGAGATTTGTGAGCTGAGATCCTCAACTGATGTAAGTTGGTGATGAGTGAGTTGAGGATTTGAACTTTAAGGGTCAATGGCAAAAACTTAGTACAAGAAAAATACAATTAGTTTGAAGCCATGATTCCCAATCAGTTCTAGTCAGAAACCTTGGCTACACCTCTTAGCTTGGACAGCTAAAGAAAAGATTCCACCACGATTGGTCAAGGCCAAACCTCTGGGTGTTCTGCTCAGGTCTGGGCAAAGTTAACTATCCCGAAGCATTCTGATTTAAGACATTATGGTGCTGCCAAGGGCAAGAAGGGGGCAAAATAAGATATGGAAAAGTTTGTTTCTATGAAGGCAACTATTTATAATAACAATGGTGTCCTTTTATTTAGTAGTTGTCATAGTATATTGACTCACAGAAGGTGTTCTTAGTCATTGCCTTCCAAGTGAGGTAATGTGGAGCTCAAGAGTAACCTTTTCATCTCACTCAGGAGACTCACAAGAGGTCAATTTGATTTACAGCTCGACCAACCTTCTCCCCTTTAACCTATTTTAAGTGATCTACGTTTCTTTCTCTTCTTTTCTCAGCAGAAAATCTCCTCTTCATTTTGGCGTCAAATAAAGGTGGGACTGGGCAACAAACTTTGACTTGGAGCTGAAGTTTTGCAAGTTCCAGGGGTTTTAGAAAAGATGTTGGGATATGGGCCTGACCCTCACGCCAGATGAATTGTCTGATCCCAGTGCTTAATTTGTATGAAAGAGGTGTAGGAGCTCAAGTAATTTTTTTTTTACATTCATAGCTGTTGCCGCAAGCCCTTAGGTTCCAGGGCTGTGAAGTGCCAATCCTCGAGGTGCTGGGACTCAGTCCTGGCAAGCCTTGGCACGAATTAAGCCCTATTCTCTTCATCCCGTTACAAAACATGGTGCCCTCATGGGAACTAGTGTTGTCTGTTGCAGGCAAGGCAAGAAGAGCAGGGGTACATGCTTTATTGCTGTGCCATGTACATTGTAAAGTGCTCAATAGTTTCCGCTGGGCAAACGCTGAAAAAGAATGAGAAGAATTCACTCAGATTTAGATGGCAGCCACACAGTAGGGCGGTCTTTCTTGCTCTGCATCCCTGCAGTTGGATAGCCGGAGTTTGCAAGGTAATAGTGCTTTTGCAAGGGAGCTGATCAGTGAAAACTGACTAATACGCCTGATGTGGCTGTTGCTTCACCAATTCTGTTCCCCTTCACAGATGGTTGAGCTCCAAAATACAGGAGGCCATCATGGTATTCCCTTCAGAGTCACTTGCCCTAAGAACAGTGTCATACCGTACCAGTTCTCACCGACCCAGTGGAGAGGACAGGGGAAGATGATCATCTGAGGCTGACAAGAGGGTGATGCATATGAAAGGAGGAGTGCTGGTGTATTTACATCTAGAAGGCATTGTGGCAATGTACAGGGCAGTGGGGAGAGTGCATCCTGTGGAAGAGTTAAACTTTAACAAGTCTGAGTAAAATCCATAGCCAGAGGAGGGAGGTCACCAGAGAGTTCAGTCTGGCAAGAGAGGCCTTGGGTACAACAGAACAACCACCAGAGAGGAATGTGAGAACAAGAAGAGATACTCTCCCTCTCCCCAGTTTTATACAATACTGTTGATGTGTCCTTCCATATGACTTCAGGCCTCATGCATTTGCACTGTTTGTTCCTCTCTCATCCTTTTAACATGGATGCATCTCAGCTTGGAGAGTCCTGTGAGGGCACCTTTGTCCCAGGGCTATTTTTCTCCTTCCTGTCTCTGCAGGCTGTGAGCCCCTGATGAGTGGTTCCCATCTCCTGATCAAAAAATCTCGCTAACTGTTTTAGTGTGTTGGTGTCCTCCTAGTTAAGATAAATTAGACAGGCTAATGAGACTGATTAGTCTTTAGCTGTGACCCTTGGCCTTTAGGATGTACTTTGAGCTAATAGAGAGAATGGGGATTATGAGCTGTGATAATGTGCTTGTGTTGGCCTTTTAAAGGAAAACACATTTATTGCTACTTAGAGGAAATTGATTTAATTGTACTGGAAGCATTTCTGCAGACAGAACATGGAATTTTTATTAAGTAGGTGACTCAAGTTCAGCCAAGATAACTGGACTTGAATTGGGAGAAAGATGTTTTAAGACGATTTCACGTTAAAATCCCCCCCCTCTCTCCAACTGATAATGAGCGTCTCTTGTCCTATCTTTGATCTGCTGTTCTCTGTGCACAATGTTTAAGTTCAGAGAGCGTGTGCTGTGGTCCTTAAAAGAAGAGCTGATGACTCTGGTCGGGGCTAACAGGTTGTCAAAGATGCCAGCTATTTCATGTTGCCTAAGAATTAACTGTTTTGCTTCTCTTTCAGAGCATTCTAGTCTTCATACCAAAATGGCTTCTTAGATACATGAATTTGAAATGGTCTCCCATGAAAGTCATATCATTTAGAGTATATAAGACGAGCCTGGACAATCCACTAATGAATGCACTGAGGGGAACAATCCTGCCCTGATAGGCAAATGCATTTTTCCCTCTCTGAGTCACTTCACATCTGTATGCAATGAAACAGAGCCACTAACACCAGAGACTGAACCTCAGTGCTTTATCAATGGAGGCACAAAGATCTGTGGTAGAAGTTAAAGGAGTGTGTAAGTAGCAGGCTATTCAAGTTGTAAGTTCTAGGCTCTGTGGCAGGAACAGGCTGTTGTAGTTACTGGGGTCAGCCAGTAGAAGGAAGTACGTCACTTGCACTAACAGTGAAATCCAAAGCCCACTGAAATTAATGGAACGACTTCCTGGGATGTCAATGTACTTTGGATCAAGCCGTAAAGTAGTAGGTGACGTGTTTAGGAGTCTCCTCATCTACAAATGACCAGCAGACCTACTAGAGAGATGAAGGGTATATGGTATGAGTGGTCATTGCCAGCCTTACCACTGGTGGAAGATTGCGTGTCCTTTTGTGGTGTCATAGCAAGATAGAAGCCATCTGTACTCCTTCTGGAGATGGCACTTTCAGGGTGATGAGTAAACCTCAATCTATTTCCAAGTGATAAGCAAATTATCTGCTCAGTCACAATCTTCAGGTGACCTTTTACACTTAAAATAATATTATTGTTATGGTAACATTCAGACTGTGCCCAGAATCCTACAAACACAAAAAAAGGCACCACACCTACCCCAAAGAGCTTACAGCTAAAAAAAAGATCCTGTGTTTTATATGCAACTTTTATCCCCAAAGATCTCTAAGCACTAAATACAAATCTATCTGCCAGTCTTATCTCTGAAATGAAGTCACACTGGAAGTGGAATGCAGCATCTCTTTATGAGCAGAGAGCAACATCATTTTGTCTTGTTAGGACAGGAAGTGAATAAGAACACTATACCCACTTGAAATTGCAGAGGGACTCTATTTTTGCAGAATAGAATTAGCTCAAACTGGAATTTTGCCAGTCACCACTATCTGTGTATAAAATGTGGTAGAATCTTTTTTATGCCCATAAAACATATTATATTATTAATTATTTGTGTTATCACAGTGCGTAGGAACCCCAGTGATAGATCAAGACCCCATTGCGCTAGATGCTGTACAAACCTAGAACAAAAAAATAGTACCTGCCCCAAAGAGCTTACTTACCATCTAAGATGAAACAAGAGAGAGCAGATGAATCCAGACTGATAGATGGGGAAGTGCAAAGAAACAATGAGACAATATTGGTCAGCATGACAGGCAGATCTCAGCATATTTGTTCCTTTTGGGTTGCAGTAGCGTGACAGGATGTCAAACCAAGTAAATGTGACATACCCCCAGGTAGAAAGGGGGAGGTACTTTCGGATAATAGGGCTGAATTTTGGTGGGAGACAGAGAGCAGGAAAGCTCCAGAAATGCTGCTGATGAGAGAACCTCTCTGAAGAAAGCTGAGATATGTGAGCATCGTATTCAATGAACAAGCTTTCAGGTGCTGTTCTATCACATCATCACTTCCGAAGGCCGGATCCTGCAAGAGGCTGAGCACTGTTAGAATGGGGAGCCCCTCACATGGGCCATTTCCTGAATTGTCCCAATACAAACTCCTGAGCAATAGTGACACCAGCACCACCTAGCGGAAGCTGTCAGTTGTGAATGATGCTGCAGACTCTTCAGAATGCCACTTTGAAATATCTTGTTACTTTTATTTGTTCTTTACGAGGTGGGGAGCGGGAAGACCCAATTAATTTCACATATACATGAAGAGAGGATCCGTTATGTACTCACTTTGCCAAATGCCAGTTTCTACATAAATCCCCCACCCCACCGCAAAATCCTGCAGTTGCAGAAACAGCTAGAACTACTGTTTAAAAAGCAAAAAAAAAAAAAAGAAAACCCATACTGAGAAACAAAGGCAATCAAAAATACACTATAAAACACATGAATCGGAGAACATTAGGACAAATTAATGGACTACATGAAAAGTGATTCCTTAAGGATATTGTCAAAGTTTTATTAAATGCTTCAGAGCTCCCCAAGGACTCTAAATGCAGAAACAAAAGAACGGGTCTGTCTGACCACAATAAACAGTGTCAGGATTTCTTCCAGCACTGTGGAGCCATCTGCCTGTATGAAAGCCCTTTCCTCCTCTTACATCTTTAGTTCTTCTAGCAGGTACTGTCCATGCAAGGGAACTTTGACGGCTGTTGGTCTGTAATGCATGGCAATCCCCTAGGAGAAATCTCACCTAGACAAAATCACTGGACAATATGCGGCCGTGGGACCAGCTCTGACAGTGGCTGTGGCTGGTGTGGAACTCAAATTTCACTGGAGAATGAAAGAAACAAGTTGCTCCAAAGCCATGCCATGTTCAAACTGAAATTCTGCTTCTAGAGGAACGTCACTTCGGCTGTTAACAACAACAACAGACGTAGGCGTGGTCTCCGTGCCTCCATTGGGTGGAGTTGAAGGGAAATGCTGTCCCTTCGAATCAGCACTACTCTTCTTATGGGGGTGGACTTGCTGAGTCGATCTCTGGATCAGTTCAGCAGGTCTTCACTGACCGCTCAATCGATCTGGAAAGATCGAACTGACAGTGGCAAATTTGCTTCAGTCTAGACTTGGCCATAGGTGCTTAAATCCCAGACTTGAGTCACTCCTGCACTCTCTCTGGCCCAGACTAAGTATTTATCCACAGTGGGCTGGAGAGACGGAGAAATTGGCTCCGTAGTTCATCATTAAGGCACCCCCTGGCAGGTGGGAGACAGATGCTGGGCCCATTTCCTCCGTTCCAATTGTTCTTTCATTGTTTATCCACGGTGGAAGAGCTGAAGCTGAGGGAGCTCTACAACAGAATATCCCTGGCCTCAGTGGTTAGCTCACTCTTTTGAGTGATGGGAGACTCCTGTTCAAATCCTTTCTTGCCCTCTGGCAGAGAGGAGGGAATTAAACCTATGTTTCCCGCAGCCCAGGAGACTGCTGGAACCACTGGGCTAAAAGCTACGGGGCGGGAAGCAGCTCATCCTAACTGTTGAGTGAGGCAAGTTCCTCACAAGGGGCAGCTAAGCTGCCTGACTCCAGGCAGGTGGATCGCAAAGCAGAGCTAGGTGCCTCCATGAAGCCCGGACACCTATCTCTGTGAGAAGGGCGGGGCTTAGCACACGTCTTCTAGTCAGCCTCTCTCATTGGCTATCTTAGGTGCTCCGCTGCCTAGTGCGCTGGCTTTTGTGGATCGCATTGTAAGCGGCTTGTCTCTCCCTATCCATTCTATATGGAACCTCGGTGTCTGAGTCGACTGTGTGTGACCTTATTAGGTTGACTTAAGCCAGTGTGGACTGGGATTAGCACCTAAATCGACCTTATTAAGTCGACTTAAAGCATTAAGTCGACTTAATAAGGTCAAAAAGGGCCTATGTCTACACTAGAAAAGTTAAGTTGACTTTTGTTAAGTTGACTTAATAAGGTCGACTTTAAGTGATACTCAATGCTGAGCCCCTTCTGTGGATTCCACCCTTGGATACAATGTAATGGGGACCTGGACCCAATTCAGGAGGGCATCCTATTTAAGAAGATATTTAAATACATTGAAATCAATGGGACCTAAATACCCAGGTACCCGAATAAACAGATATACATGTCTTGATATGTAAAATATAGGGCTCGAGTTTTCAGGAGAGCTCAGCTTCCACATTGACACCTGCTGAAAGCCAGAATTTCACTGCCAGGAGGTAGGAAATAGACTAGGTAGACTAAAGATTCTATCTTTACGCTGCTCTGTATTGGAACTTGTGGAGCAAAATCCATCCCTAATTAAAACGGGTGCAGCTCCAGGGAAATGACTGAAGTTATAGTCTCTTATGCCAAGTCTTTATCTTATTGATTAAGTAAAGTATGGAGTTGGTGGACTGTAGAATTATATTGTTGCTGGCCCAAATCCATCCATCCATCCTTCCTGTCTTGCTTTCTTTCTGTGCTTTAAAAAATCCAGGATACGCAAAAGTGCGTCCCATTAATAACCACTAAAGAAAATTCTTCCATTCACCGACACCGATGGTTATTTATAAAAACATAAGCTAAAGGAGGTGTGAGGTGGAGTTCTGATTGCTTCAGGGATAAATCTTATTTATGAGGGCTCTTCCTCTCTTCTCCCCACTCTCTACAATGTCTTTGGTGAGCAGACATGCTCATCCAGGTGAGAGGACTGAATGGCTTCCATGAGAATGTAGTAGACTGGCTTCTGTTTTTACCCTCTCTTTCTGTTTAGACTTAGTCTTGTGCTCTGCAGTTTTGGGGGCATTTTATGGGTTTCTTTATCCTGATGGTTGTGCCCTGCTGTTTGGTGATGGAGCTGTGGATCCTAACTACAGCAGCATCAGCTCTTTTAGGAACGAATTGTCTGCAAAAACTCCCACTGGCCAAGTCCAGAGCCATCTGGTCAAAGTTTGCTTCACAGCAGCTTGTGGGCTGAGAGCGTAAGCACCAGGAGAGGGCCTATAGTTTAGCAACAACAGTTGTTGCTGCTGATAGTGGAAACTGCTGAGGGGCTCAGAGGATGGGAGAATACAATGTATGTCTCAGCCAGCTGGACTTCGGACTTTGTCAGCACTGATAAGATCTCTTGCATCGCTTATGTGCTTATCTCCAACACCACATATATATGGCCTGCCTCTCCCTTTTATAATAGAACTTATACAGCATTCCCATCCCCTTTGCAGTTTTTCATCTTGTTTTTCTGTTTGATACAGTCAATAGTAATTGCACATGGGTTCAGATTACCATGTTCGGGTCCCAGCTCTGTTTGCAGGGGTTTTGGGTCAGATCCATTAGCTGGTGAAGAATAAATGGACACAAATCAGACACCAAGAATGGAAATATTAAAAATCCAGTAGGGGAACACTTCAACCACCCTGGCCATTCTCTAAGAGACATGAAAGTTACAGTATGTCAGCAAAAAACCTTCAAAACCAGACTTCAATGTGAAATCGCAGAGCTGGAATTCATATGCAAATTTGACACCATCAGATTGGGTCTGAATATGGAGTTAGAATGGCCAACTCGTTATAAAAGGTGATTTCACCTCTTTTAACATTCTCATCTTCTCATCTGTTGCTCTCAAAAGCCAACATCCATGCTGTTTGAATCAAAACAAATTGTTCAGTTTGCTGAAATAGAATAACAGACTACCCCTTTGGCATTGTTTGAATTGATCTTGTGACTCACCCTTCTCTGCATGCATATATATACCTAACATACTTCGGTTTCCGTTTCATGCATTTGATGATGTGGGATTATACCCACGAAAGCTTATAAATAAATAAATAAATCGTTAGTCTTTAAAAGTGCCACAGGACTCTTGTTTGTTTAATGTACAGGTCTGTTGCTCCACTCTGTTACATTTGTTTTGCAAGAGCGTAACTCCATAGATGACAATGGAGTAACACAGGTATAAAATCAGTAGGATGGAAAGGAAAGTCAACCCTCTTGGGCTAGACTCTGTTCTCAGTTACACTGATGTAACTGCATGGAAATTAGTGGCAATACTCTGAAATTACTCATGTGTAACTGAGATAATCATTTTAATCTTTTCTTTTACAGGCATTTTATGCTGCTCCTTGCTTTCATTTTTAAGACTCCACTCACCACACATAAAAGGGGTCTGATTTTTCACTGGCCTGCAACTCTGTAAGACATTTATGACTGTGCCAAGTGAGTGTAGAGCAGCTGTGAAATGTTACCAAATCAGAATAGTTGTGTATTAATCCCACTTGACACAAGTCTACCCAAGGTGCAGGGCAATGGAAAATCAAACCAGAGTCAAAATAAACATTATTCCTTGCCAGAATTGGAGAGATCAGTTATACAGTGCTTTTCATGGTGCAAACTAATAACTCCTTTTCGTTGTACTCAATGCCAGCTAGTGCACTCAACAGCAACTCACTCACTCCACCTTTGGAATCCTTATAGGATTTCCATGTTTGCAATTTAACCCTCTTTAGACCTCATGTTCAATCTTTGTTCATTCAGACAGCCCCTCTCTCTGGGTGCATCTACACTTACAAATTAAGTCGACTTAAGCTGTCCTAAGTCAACTTAATTTATCGGCGTTTACACTATATTAACCTTAAGTCGACTTAAGCAGCAGCTTAAGTCGACTTAAGGAAAATTAAAGTCGACGTTATAAAACCTAGTATAAAGTCGACTTTACTGGCTCCCATTGGCCTCCCTGCCAAGGTGTCTGGCACAGGCAGAGCCTGGCATGCACCCTCGCCACAAGGCAAGACAGAGCCTTGCTTACCCTGCCCCTATGCCCTGCCAGTGTCCCTGTCCTGCTCAGCCCCCATTGTTCCCAGGTACAATGGGGCAAATGCTGAGCCCCCTGGCACTTGGCAAGTGATGCCCCCCCTGCCACCGCGGACCAGTCCCAGGTCCACCTGCCCCTACAAGTCGACTTAGGCATCCAGTGTGGACGCGCTAAGTCGATTTGGCAGGGTCCCCTTTAAGTCGACTTAATTTTTGAGTGTAGACATGCTAAGCCGATTTAACAAAGATGACTTAAAGTCGACTTAGTTAAGTCGACTTAGTGTGTCTACACTTAAAATTAAAGTCGACTTAAAGGGGAACTTACAAAGTCGACCTAGAGCGTCCACACTGGATGCTCTAGGTCGACTTTGTGCGGCTAGGGGGACCTTGGGCAGGTCCACGGTGGCAGGGGCGGGCACCCCTTGTGTGCCAAGGGGCAAAGGGGGACAGGGACCCTGGCAGGGCAGAGCCCTGTGTGTGACGCTGTCTGGATTTAGGGAAGCATTTATGATATTATTTTCAATGGATATCTCATAAATGCTATAATCCATAGGAACTATGTCATGTTTGGTATCAATAGAAAGGTAGTAATTTGCTGGGAATGATTATATAGTTTATGTCTAGGAATTCTATTCCAATTAGAAGTTAGGAATATGGTGTTCTATCTATACTTTAACTTATGTTATTTTATTGAAATGCCTGAGAGAGGCGTCTGTGCAAAACCGCTGTGTCCTTAATGTTTAGGAATGTGCCAGGACAATGGTCCCAGGGAGTTACCTGATGAGCCATTAAAGACATAAGGAATACAAGCATTGTGTCCTTAATGGCTCATCAATTTACTCCCTGGGACCATTCTACCTGAAAAATTCCTAAACATTAAGGAGACAATGGTTGGTGACATCCTGTCTGGGGCATTCCCATAAAATCACACAAGTTAATCTCCACTGAGATAAAAAATCACCCAAGATTGGTTCCTGATACAGCAACACCCTTTCTGCAAGTCAGCTCAACTACGGCTCAAATAGAGAGCCGCATACTTTGCCCACTAGTCCCCATTGATCTCAATGAGAGGGTTTCCTCATCAATGAGAGCTGGATTGGACCCTTTACCAGTGACACCATTGACATCCTGAGTCACACTCTGCAGTGTAAGGGAAGGTAGAATCAGGCACTTTGGTTGTACGCAGGAGACATTACAGTTTGCTCTGGTTGTTTGCTAGCTGCTTTAAGAATCATAGAAACTGGAAGGGACCATGAGAGGTCATCGAGTCCAGTCCCCTGCACTCATGGCAGGACCAAGTACCCTCTTAAACCATCCCTGAGAGGTGTTTGTCTCACCTGCTCTTAAGAAATTCCAATGATGGAGATTCCACAACCTCCCATGGCAACTTATTCCAGTGGTTAATCACCCTGACAGTTAGAAATGTTTTCCTAATGTCCAACCTAAACCTCCCTTGCCGTAATTTAAGCCCATTGCTTCTTGTCCTATCACCAGCTGTTAAGGAGAACAATTTTTCTCCCTCCTCCTCCTAACAACCTTTCAGGTACTTGAAAACTGTTATCATGTCCTTGCTCAGTCTCCTCTTTTCTAGACTAAACAAATCCAGCTCTTTCAATCTTCCCTTGTAAGTCAAGTGTTTCAGACCTTTAACCATTTGTGTTGCTCTTCTTTGGACTTTCTCCAATTTGTCTACATCTTTCCTGAAATGAGGTGCCCAGAATTGAACACAATAGTCCAGCTGAGGCCTAATCAGTGCGGAATAGAGTGGAAGAATTACTTCTCGTGTCTTACTTACAATACTCCTGTTAATATATCCCAGAATGGTGTTAGCTTTTTTTGCAACTGTTTTGCACTGTTGACTTCTGTTTAGCTTGTGGTCCACTTAGTGGCCAGGATCCCTTTCTGCAGTACTCATTCCAAGGCAGTCATTGCCCATTTTATATGTGTGCAATGGATCGTTCTTTCCTAAGTGGAGTACTTTGCCCTTGTCTTTATTGAATTTCATTCTATTTACCCCAGATTATTTCACCAGTTTGCCCAAGTCATTCTGAATTGTGATCCTGTCATCCAAAGCACTTGCAACCCCTCCCAGCTTGATATCATTGGCAAACTTTACAAGTGTACTCTGTATGCCATCATCGAAATCACTGATGAAAATATTGAACAGAACCAAACCCAGAACCGATTCCTGCAGTATCCCGCTCATTGTGCCCTTCCAGCATGATTGTGAACCATTGATAACTACTCTGGCAGCGGTTATCCAACCAGTTTCGCACCCATCTTCTAGTAATTCCATCCAGGTTGTACTTCCCTAGTTTGTTAATGAGATGGTGATGCGAGACTCTTACTGGAACACCAGAGAACCGATAAATGTAATAATCAGGGTAGACCATCAAATCAACCTGGCTCCTCTGGCTCCAAGGGAACCATCCCAAGCCATACCAGTTGAGGGTCAGCCCGGCAAACGTAATGCCCAATTTTCCATACGTTGAGCTGTCCCTGAGCGCAGGTGTCATACTTTGATACAGTAAGCAGTGTGCCAAGTGGCACAGTTATTTAAATTCAGGTGGTGGCTCTTTCACCCCCCCAGCCTGCCCTTTTCCCACTATCCCCTTTGCTCTGGTATCTCAAGTCCCACATGACCTTTCAGGTTAACTTGAGATTCGTCAGGGAAGGAACAAGGGCTGCACGTCGTCCGTCATTCAGCGCCACAGCAGCCAGGGGATAGCCTCCAGCTGCCAGTAAATCAAGTGGAGTTACATCAGGGTTGATGTTGCTTGAAATTCTTGCATCAGCGCTCAAGAGCCAGAGAGGAGAGAAAAGAGAGGGCCTGGGAAGCATGTGCCATGTGAAATGAATCAAAGCTGGCCAGGCTCCTGGCCCAGGTGGCAGGGCTTGCTTTAAAAATAATGTGTCAGTCACGAGCTAGGGCTGAGATGTACAAAGGCACCCAACACCCTTTGACTTTCAGTGGGATTTGGGCACCTAAGTCTCTTGAGCTGCTTTGAAAATCTCAGCCTAAAGTCATTCCCGTGTGATGGCTGTTCACTGGCCTGTGTGAAAGGAGCTAGTGAGGGCCTCCATCTGGCAAGGGGGACATTGCCTTTTGCATTTCACAGCAGAAACAAACTTCACGCAGGACAAACAAAGGTGGTGCACGTAGCGTGTACATGTGCAAGCCTGATCACTTTAGGCTGCAGGCTCTTCTCATCTTAACGCTTTGGCCAAAGTAACATTGAGCCCTTCTATCTATCTATCTATCTATCTCTAGATGAGACATTGGCAGGGGTCCCCACACCAGTATCTGAGCACATCATAATCTTTAATGTATTTATCCTAACAACAAACTTTGAGTGTTAAGGAGGTGCTATTATATTACAGATGGGAAACTGAGGCACAAAGAGACTAAGTAACTTGCCCAAGGTTGCACAGGAAGTCTATGGCAGAGCAGAGAATATAGAGTGGGTCTCTGAAGACCCAAACTAGCATTGTAACAACCGGACAAACTATTCTGTTCTAGTACTTTACGAATGATGATTCTTATGCAGAATCTAAGGACCTTGCAGAGTAGTATTATGTAGCCTATCCACAGCAATTTTGCTTTTGCAGAAAGTACCTGTTTAAGTCTCCCAACACCCTGGGAGGTAACAACAGATTGTTATCTCCTTTTACAGATGGAGAAGCTGTGGCAGAGAGAGGTTAAGTGACGTGCAAAGGGCCCCGGTGAATGGGACCATGGAGCCAACAAGGAGGCATGGGACCTTCTCAAGGATCACCCTGGACTCTCTTTGATCATCTGGGATCCATGTAGATCTCGGGGATCTCTGTGGTTTGTGGGCTTGGTCTGTTCCATTTTAGGATGATTCTGTGGAAGATTCTCAAATTTAATACATTAAGCTTTATTTCCTCCTTGTATTTCAGATTTCAGGACTTCCTAATGAACATTAGGGTACCTGGATGGGGAATTATGCCTCTGACCTACTCATTAATGTTTTGGCTGGCACTCCACTTTGCTTTGAAACTCTGTGGCCCAGATCAGAGCTGGTCATGAGATGTGCCCTGTTGTGCAAAGAGAAGCACATTGTGAGAGACAGTCAAATGTATATAACAGCAAACACATGCCTCAGCACCTTGGAGACAATATTGGGAGCTGATCATCCTTATGTAAAGGATCGTGCTAAGGTCAGGATCAACCTGACTTCATTACTGCCTCAGTAACTTCTGTTCAGGTTAAAATGGCTTAAGACTTGGAGCTACATTTCCAACAGGATTCAATCAAACTACTTGCTAGTCCATCTTTACAGCTGGAGTACAAGCCAATTGGATCTGAATTACAGGGGAAAAACCCTGAAGGCGCTTCACACAGCAGAGGTATGCACTGTGCAAGTAAATCAGGAGAATCAACACTGAAGTCAATGAAGTTATGTCAATGCAAACGTGGTCTGAGCAACTGAAGAATCAGGTCTGAAATCAGTCTACTTTGTGCTGATTTCAGCTGGCAAAGCCGTCTTCTGTGTTTGGATGCAAGGGATTGTTCCAGTAACAGAGCAATGACTCAGAAGACAAACTAACAGGAAAATGGATGAAAATTTCCCCAAAGATGAAGTAACTTTAAATGGCTAAACTAAAATTATTATTATTGTTGTTGTAATAATAATAATAATAATAATAATAATTTAGGAAAAATGATTCCCTTCAGTGTGCAATGTGAATCCCCAAATTACTGCTTTTGGCCCTGCTCCCTGCAGAAATGATATTTCGGGTGGTGATGCCCTGTGATATTGAGGTGTTTGAATGAGAAAAAATATCTAAATATACCCCGGAATCTTGCAACACCATTTTGCTTAGTTTCTTTTGCCCATTCTTTACAAGAGACTATGTGTTTGATCTTCTATCAGTAGTTCTATATTTTGGGGAGGGTGGGGATAGAGATGTCCTTGTTTTCCATCCCTCTGACCCATAAAAGTCCAGATCATTGCAGTCTGGTGACTTTCCATGTGAGGATCAGCGATGGATGTGACTTCCTCTGGAGGTCACCTCTACTTCCCCCTGCATCAACCAGAAGAGCTCACTAGAGAGGATACACAGCTTATGTTCTTCCCTATTCCCTAGGGCTGGAGCATACTGCTTCATCAGCATTTTCAGCCCTGAGTGCAATCCAAATTCTGATCCCATACGTAGCAGCATGTTGGGCTTACAGCTGCACATTGGGCCAGCCTATAACTTAAAAAAACCATTTTCTCCCCTTGTCAGTGTGATATATTCAAATTCATGGCCTTGTACTTTTAAATGATCAGAGCAAAACTGGCAACAGTTATATAAATAAATGACCCACATCGTCACCTCTGTTGCATATCTTTAATCTTGACTATTCTGTGCTGTTACAACTCTATGGATGAGCACTTAGGCAGAAGCTAAAAAGGGATAATTATGTTGACAATATATTGCAAACTGTCTGGGTAAAGAAAAAAGCCAACGCTCTGGACAAAGGAGCAGAACCCTCCTGCCTCCAACCTTAGAAAAGATGAATATTTGAAAACGCCAACTGCTACAGTTTCTGCTAGCCTATACAGCAACTCTCTGTGATGGGCATGGGTCAGTCTGCAGGGATGGGTCTATTGAAGGGAAGTAAAAACAAATGGGGCTGCAGCTAGGATCACATGAATCTGACCAAGCCATGGGCTCCTATTTCCCTTTGAGAGTGCTGGAAGCATGTGCTGTAATGTTTACCTTGGCTCCATAATGAAGCCCCTGTGATTGTAAGAAGAGAAACAATTTCATGTCAAAATCTGTTTCCCGGAAGCCTGTGCCATTTCACTAGGGTTCTTACACAGAGACCATAGTGGCAGTGAACAACGATTGCTTCCATTGGTTCCTACAGTGATGTGTAGGTTTTGTGGGGTTTACAGCAGGAAGCTAGTGCTTTCAGGGAGTGTCTTTTTTTTTCTAAATGAACAGTGTCTAATCATATTTTGTCCTCCTAGAGTACCTTTCACCTGGGGGTTTGAAAGCAGGTTAAAACAGCATTGTTTCACATTGCCCTCACTATTATACCCATTTTATAGATGAGAAAACAGAGGCACATAAACATGAGAAGATTTGCTGAAGGACTCGCAGCAAATTCGCTCTTGTTTGCACACAAAAGGTGTGCACCTTTAAATATTTTGCCGTGGCTGACGTTGTATAGCCCTTCTAATTAGCATGCAGTTATATGAGTGTTGAAGTGTTTATACCAGTACAGCTATTCTCGTGGAATCATTATGACTCTGTATGTCACCTTTATACCAGTTTAACTTCCTTCTCGCTAGTGCTTTCATCAGAATAACTATATTGGTAAAAAATCCCACCCTTGCAGTATGGTTAGACCAGTAAAAGTGTAGACCAGGCCTGAGCAGGGAGGAGAAATGTGAACCCAAGATTCTGAGTGTTGACTCAGCTGTCTACTCCAATCACTAGGCAACATTGTTAGATTATTTCCAGAAGAGCCGAAAAGCACAGTTATGTTAATCCACTCTCCTTCTTGCGAGGCTGTAGATTTCAGGCCTCCCAGAATTCCAGGTCCTCTCTTTCTCACTTGCTAGATCTTAACAGGCTGTCTCTTCCACGTCTTCCTCTCAGGTTACTGGGCTACTGACAAGGAAATATGGGAATGGTCACCCAATCAAATTATAAACCATTAAAAAGGTCAAATGAATCCAGGCTGCTGTCACACCATGTGGGTGGGAATCCTATTTACTGGTACCTAGTGAAAGTGACAAAGAGGGTTAACGAGATATGAGCCTGAAGCAATGGGCAGTGTGCCAGTGTATCTCCTTGCTGGTGTAGTGGAGTGTGTAAAGGTTAGATTTGCCTGACACTTTCATAGAAGAAAGCTATAGGACTGTCTGTTCTCTACTTACTTGAATCAGCACAGCCATAACTCTCTACATCCTATGATTTTGGTGCTTGTGAGGGTAAAAGGATCTAGGAAAGGGGGGGAAAAAGTCATTGGCTTGAAAATGTCCAGACTGTAAACTTCTCCTTGCAGTGCTAAAGAGTGGACTGGTGCAGGAGATCTGGACAGACTCCCTGTTTATGAACTCATCATGCTACATACCATCCCCTCTCACAACAGCCCTGTGGAGCCTGCACTTGTGGCTCTTTGGGGACAGCTGTAGGCAGGGAAATTTCTTGGTACTGTGGCTCTGATGGAGCTGTGCAGCCAGGGATGTGGAGCCAGAGGCTCCACTGAGAGGTCGGAGGTGCTTGGTTTCCCTGCAGATTCCACAGATGCTGCCAGATTTGGTGTTGCCTGGTGGCTTTTTCTGTACTGGGGAAAACCCTTCTGCTTCCGTGAAATAATATGGGGGCATCTCTTCTAGGGATCCACACAAGATTTCCTTTGCCTGAGCCTTTCACCAGGGAATGATCTGGACCATAAAACTTAAGACTATTTTTAGAGCCCTGCACAGATACAAATATGTGGATCCGCATCTAATCTGCATCTGCAAGAAATGGTCCGTGGATATCCGTGTTGTATGTAGGCATCCAACTCCCAGGATTTGGGGGATGTAATAGTCACAAGAACCTGAATGATCTGGGAGCACAAGCCATATTGACAGTCAATGGGATATGTGCTCCTTGGATAGGCACCCAGGATGGGACTTGCAAAAATGCTTAAATGGTTTAGGCTCTGTTGAAAATCTCAGCCGTCTAGTGAGGCTAAGACAGGGCTTTCTCAGTCTAGGGGACCCGGGGCTGGTTCTTTACATCCTGATACCTTGTGTACCCTCTCTCATCCAGGCAAAGTGGGCACAACATCTCCATGGAATTAGCGTGTTAGTATTTTATAATTGCCTTTCACCTACTTTGCCCAGGGGCAAATGACAGCCCAAGGTTTAAAACAGTGGGGAATTGAATCCTCTGCCTGGGGAACCTCCAACCTTGAGAAAGTGTGTCACAGTCTCTCTGTTTTCAAGGTCTTCTGTGACCAGTCAGGTTTCTCTTTGCAAAAGCTCTTTCTTTTTGCCTGTATTTTGCTTGCAGGTGTAGTGGATGTTCTGGGTTTCTAAACACTGGTTTAATTTGCACAGCAAGGACCCTAATTTTTGGAGTTAGCATCTCTAGAAATAATAAATAAGCCTTTGTCACCTTGACAGGCTAACATTTTCATCCCCCCTTTGTTTTTCGTTTGCTTTCTTTCCCCTAGCATATTTTACAAATTCTCTCCCCCTCCTTGTTTTAATAAATTGAGAATTGAATTCTAGAGCCCAAGCACAAGTCAGATATGATAAAGCACCCAGTCTTTCTGCAATTCTGTAAATGCTACAATGGCCTCCAAAGGGTTAATTCATTATGGTCCATTGTCCAGTCGACTTTGTAGCTAACAGCAGATTGGAGCCGACTTGAATACTGAAGTGGGGATGAAAAATGAGCGGAGCCTTGGTGTGCATTAAATATTTAATATTCTCGCAGTGGGAGGTGTCAGGAAAAGTACCATATAATAAATACTATGAGAGACAATTCCATCACAGAACTTGTCTGTTAATGACCTCATTTGCTTTGACAGAAACATTACAGAGGCAGCGTCTTCACTTCTGCAGCCTTATTAAGCAGGCTGTATTCCAATTTGAGAGCAACTTCTATGCTTGTGCAATGTGGAGGAGTGGGTGGAAGCAAGCTGTTGTCTGAAGTTCGTTAATTCTTATTTTCTCTTGCTCCCTGTTCTCCAGAGTTAGGATTTCAGATGGGAAGAAAATTATTTTTAATAGCTATGTGATTTCCTGAAGGAAATCTGAAAGGTCCTTTTCACCTGTGTATTGGACATCTGTTCTCAGAAACATGCAAGTTCAAGGTGATGATTAGAGCTGGTTGGAAAAATGGCCCAAAAAGTTTTTCTTCAGAATGTAGTGATGGTTCAAAATTCAAATGTTTTGTGGAGGTGGCCTGATGGTAACAAAGTTCCAACAGGAACCCAGGCGGGATTTGAAACCTCGCTTTCTCCTAGCTCATTTCCTGGTTTCCAGCTAGTTTCCTGTCACCTTGCTCATCTGGCTTCTTGGCAGTCTCCCAAGGATTTTCACGTTGTGGCTCCAGCACATCCCGGTGGACTGCCCCAGCACCAGGGCTCCATTCCCTTGTGCACAGAATTGAATCAGAATGGGACCAAATTTTGAAATATCAAAATCCCCTGCAAAATGGAATCCCTTTTCTCTTCCCAGCTCCAGTGCTGAGAAAGTGCTGCGTGCCCTTCTTTACTGCTGACTTCATATTATCCCCAGTGAGTTAACAGGCACGCAGCCTTGAAAGACTGGGTACATGTGTGATGGATGCCATCCTGCCAATTACATTTTTTAATGACAGGAAACATTTTCCAATGGTTAACACTCTAGCTTGGGATATGGAATATGGATTCCCTATTCTGCCAGACTCCATTTGTGGCCATAACTATGTCACTTATAATAGAATCACAGAATATGAAGGTTGGAAGGGACCCCAAGAGGTCATCTAGTCCAACTCCCAATTAAATTCCAGGGCCAATTCCAATTAAATCATCCCAGCCAGGGCTTTGTCAAACCAGGCCCTAAAAAAACTCTAAGGAGACAGATTGCAACACCTGCCTAGGTAACCCATTCCAGTCCTTCACCAACCTCCTAGTGAAGAAGGTTTTCCTAATATCCAACCTAGACCTTCCCCACTGCAACTGGAGACCATTTCTCCTAGTTTTGCAATGTACTACCATGGAGAACAGCTTATCTCCATCCTCCTTGGAATCCCATTTCAGATAGTTAAAGGCTGCCATCAAATCTCCTCTCATTCTTCACTTCTGCAGACTGGACAAGCCTCGTTTTCGTAGCTTCTCCTCATAAATCTCGTGCTCCAGCCCCTCAGTCATTTTTGTTGCCCTCTGCTGGACATTCTCCAATTTGTCCACATCCTTCCTGTAGTGGGAAGTCCAAACCTGGACACAATATGCCAAATGTAGCTTCCCCAGTGCCAAATAGAGGGGAATAATCACTTCCCTTGATCTGCTGACAGTGCTCCTACTGATTCCCAGTGTGCCATTAGCCTTACTCATAGACTCATAGACTTTAAGGTCAGAAGGGACCAGTACGATCATCTAGTCTGGCCTCCTGCAAAATGCAGGCCTCAAAACCTCACCCACCCACTCCAGCAATAGGCCTTCTTGGTGATAAATGTCCACTGCTGACTCTTATCCAACTTCTTGTCCACTGGAACCCCCAAATCCTTTTTTGCAGAACTATTGCTTAGTCAGTTGGTTCCCAGTCTGTCGCAGTGCCCGGGATTCTTCTGTCCTTAGTACCTCAGTTCCAGGAACTGAGCGGTGTCAAATCTGATTTTATGGCAGGTCTTATGATGTTTAAATCGTCTGGATGGCATTACATGTGAACTTCAGCATTCCTTTTAATAAACAAGTCAATCTCTCGCCTTTAAAAAAAATCCAAACGTTTTGTGGTCTGGATTCATGATTTTTGAAGAGTTGAGGCTGGCGGGACTGGCATTCCATGTATAAAACGTGGATAATAGAGATTCCCTATCTCATGGGGGTATTGGGAGGATAAATATATTCCAGATTGTGAGGTGCCCAGATGTTATAGTAATGAAAGCCTTATAAGTACACGAGTCTTTACAGAATGAACTAAGATCCTGCTTCACTGACTACCGTCTGTAATAGACTCGTATCCTCTGTGCGGGGGGATGCCTAACGCAGACTGACCAGTGAGTTACAAGGAGACCCTGGGGTTACAGAACACGATCAGGAGGAGGCATTTCCCTTATGCCACAACCCCCTAGATGACCCATTCAGCTGAATGTTTGAAAGACCTAGGAGGAAAGGGTCAGGAGGCATATGAGCTGGTGACAAATGCAAGGAGGAGAGAGAAAAAAAAAAGCAAGGATGAAACTGGACGATAATGACACTCTCTTGTGCTTCCTCCCTGCGTAGGCTGCTCTCAGATGCCAAACATTCAGTGCATTATATCCAGAAAGTTGTTTGTAGTACTGGATCAGTGCACCAGGGAGATAAGGTCCTGCCTTTGTATCAGAAGCAGCTGCAAAGGGGAAAATCGGTCTTAGAACAAGAAATTAGTTCATTTGAATTCTTTTTTAAAGTCACATCAACAACAGAAGCAAACCCCTTCCCCTTCACATATCTACAGTGGATTCTGTCCATCAGCTTTATGGTAGAGATGCGGGCAGGCTTGTGAACTCTGCATCCTGTGACTGCATTTGTAACTGATAGACAGCAAGTTAGTAAGAGCTCTCTGCATAGCATCGCTCTCCCAGGGCCTAGTTTTTCACCTCAGTCAGAGTTTCCCATGGCTGGCTGTCCCCAGCTCCTAGACTTGCAGCGGTAGCCAATAGACAAAATCATCTTGAATTCAATCAATTCAGTTGGCATTTGCCAGAGCATCCATACAACTGGACACTGAATGTCCTGCAATGGGGTGAGAACGAGAGGTGCAACACAACCTAAGAATAAAGGAAATATTGGAATTTTTTTTAATGGATGCTGCAGGGTATACAAGGCGATAGCCAGTGGCCATAGGTACATTTGCTATGGATCTCTCAGGGTAAAATTCACATTAATGCCAACTCCAAGGGTTCAGAAATTAGGAGGCAGCCCCCAGAATAATGAGACTGGTTAAAAAGCCAGGAGATTTAAGAAAAGTACATTTGGAATTCTTTTTCTTTACCTAGTGTGTTTTGAGCCTCTAGGGTGCACTTTTAAGGCTTTTCTCTGCAACCCTGAGGACAAGAAAAACATTTTTTCCCCAGTTAAACTGAGGTTCTCACACATCACTTGGCTGCAGTAGTTGGGGCTTAAAGACTAACACTAAATATTGCAAAACTCAGGATAAAATGGCCAGATTTGGCAACAGGATCTCTCCTCCAGGAATCTTGGGGGACAGGACACTGTGCGGGTGAAGAGGGTGTGGGGATATGGAAACCATCCCCTTCCAAAGCTAGGGCCAGGGCACGAGGCTGAAGTATGGCCTTTCCCCCACAGCCTGTGGACTAGAGTAACATCCGCAACGCACTGTGTGCCTTGCATTGCGTATTGGAGTTAGTGGGTTCATGTAAGAGTGTACGGGATGCATCCTGCTCTGGCCCTTCCCATTACCAGCTTAGAGATTCTTTTCCTGGTAAAGCCAGCGCACAGGACTCCCCGATTTGGCAGTCCACCTTGGGCATGAAATGGTGCTGAAGACCTCGTGCCCTCTTCAACACGGGATTTTCACCCTTCATACAGCAATGAGGTGCTTCAGTCTAAGTACTTCTCCCAGCCATTCATCATCATTATCTTTATGTTATTATTTCTTCTCTACCAATCAACTGCTCAGCCCCCTATGGAAGGACTTGAACCCTCATCTAAAGAGGCCAAACGCTTTGACGTAGATAAAACGCCTTCCTACAGAAATTACAGCAACTTAGAAAAAAAAACTGGGAAAGACAAATGAAGGATTCTTTCTAATGGAATATTAGGCAAGGGTTTGGCAGATGTGCTTTAAATGCTTCAACTATTTGTGCACCATAAAATCATATTGTGGCAACATTAACTTTGATGCTACAGGGCCAGATTCTATACTCACTGCTCAGGTGGTATAAAAGGGCCACCGTCTGTCTACTAATGCTCAGTAGAGAATACCTTGGACAAAATTTACCCTGTGTCTCAATACCGGTTTGGTATTAAGGTTGTGTGACACTTCCCATTATAAGGCTCTGTTTTCAGTTGCTTATAACATTGCCAACACTTAAGCATTTGATTTGAAATTTTCCCTCATTTGATCTCAAGCAGATTTTTTTTCCTGAGAATTTCAACCAAAATGGTTATGAAGCCAGGGGAAAATATTTTGTTTTGCCCAACTTAAAACATTCTGTCAATCTTTTTTTTTTGAAAAGCTCTAGATGCTTTGAAGAAGGGACATGAGATTTGGAAGATGTATGGCCTTTGTGTCAAGGCTGTGTCTTTTACTGTCCTTGTGGAAATCTGAAACAAATGTGACCAAGTTACAAACCTCTGAAAAATGCAGTTCGCACATGCTCAGTAGGTAAGGAGAATGGCGTGGGCTGAGAAAAGACAGGACTGGGGCATGTTGGAGAGGGCAAGGTAGAAAGGGTCATGCTTGGGGAGAACAGCTAGAAAAGTACATGCCCACTAGAACACACTTTACTCCAAAGCCTGGAATGGAACCCCGGATTTCTGAGTCTTATTATTCCTGAGTTCCCAGCAAATATTTGTGAACCCTTTAGGCAAAGCATCTCATCTTCCTCCAGCGCTGGTTCACATAGGATGTGACAACCTACTATTGTAATCAGTTACTCTTTTAGCTCACATGCTAGCGATCTGTGCGGTGAATATAAAGTTTTCAGCTGTGCTGATGATCCATGTGGGAGTCAATATGATGCCACATGATGGAATTGCTTTTTTTCAGTTTCCTTTTTTAAAAATGTAGGAAATCACACACACACACACACACACACACACACACACACACACACACACACACACACAGTTAGAACATTACAAAGGTTTGCAAAGTCAAGCACTCACAATTTAAGAAATGCCAGAATTAAGGTTGTCTGGTCAGCTTTAATAATGCACTTTTTAGTGTAGTTTTTTGTGCTTGTAATGTAAAATACATTGTATGCCTGCCTGTTTAATACAAGATTTTACAAATGAACCATGTGGCCTGTATAATACTTTTTGCATGTCTCCCCGCCATGTAGCATATTCAACCCTTTACAATAAATATTATAAAACTTATGCCTACCTTAAAGAATTATTAATTACATTATTAAATTAATTAAAGAATTAAACACTTTCCACCTTCAAAATCTACACAGATATCTTTTTTTAATTTCTATATGTAGTGAATTGGGCAGATCTTCAGAATAAATCTTATTTGACCATAATGTCTAACGTGCTCACCCATCAGAATACTTATTGTTAATTCAGATCTAAATTCTGCTTGTCCCTAAATTCAAAGGGAGCATGAGAATCCCTTTCTCCTGTCTCTGTGCAAAGGGGGGCAGGGAGAGAAGCAGAACCCACAGATCAAATGGAAGAAGAAAAGGAAAGTGAAGTGCAAAGAGAGAGAGAAGAAATAGCACTATAGCTCAGCCAATGCCTCTCGAGAGGTTTCCCCGGTCCCACCGTTCTGAGTGTAAGCTATTAGCACTTATCAGTGTGGAGACCTAGTGATCGCTGGTCTGCACAGGGCAGATTTAGAGGTCACCTGATACTCCCGTAAGGGTCACTAGAGGTCTGTGATGTGGCCAGTCACATAATCCCCGTGTGTCACATAATCGTTTTATTGTACTGTTCCCAGGTCCTGACAGTTGGAGGGTGGAAGGGCGGGTGGGGGAAGGAGACCAAAGAGTGCGAGGTCAGCAGCATCTTTATAGATGGCAGAGTGAATGTGAGGTGAAAGGGATCATTGGTTTCACCTCCCCAATAAACCCTCTTTCTCTGCCTGAACAAAAGCGGCAACGAGATGTTCAATTCATTTATATTAATTCAAGTCCATTAATGATGAGATATCATCTCGTCTCTCAGCAGAAGGACAATCAAAAGGATTTAATACTGCACTACTCTTTTGACAACCCCACATTATAGCCTGTCACCACTGTCAAATCTCCTGCCTCCATGTCTAGCCTGGACCTTTCTCCAAACTTCCCAAATCCAGGCCAGGCACCTGGTGCTTCTGAGTTCTTGTTACCAGGAGAGGTATATGTGTTTTGCTGTACTTTGCAAATGCTTTCAGCAGATTTATGCACATTGGGAGGTGGAATATCTCTGCAAGAGAGAAGAAAAAAACGTAGAGGAGACATTAAAACAAGGTAACCCTTCCCTATTGAGATCTTCAGTGGTCATTTAAGATCACATGATGTTTTTGAACAATTAGGTGGCAGTACCCTGGTGTCCTGGCAAAATTCCAGTTTGGGGGAATTGTATTCAGCTTCTCTAACTTTCCCATGGGGACCTCAATTGGTTACAATGTTTTTCCTTACTTGCTCTTCTAAAAACCTTCCATGATATTGCTAATGCTCTTTTACAGCTGCCATGCTATGCACCAGAGATGGCTGCATTTCAGTGGTGGGAAAGGTGGTTCATTATAAAATTACAATTGATCTAAAAAAAAAAGGTAAAAATAAGGCATTGAATAAATTCAAACAAAGAATACATAGGAAGAAATTGAGATCACTTTGTCCCATTTCGAAAGCAGGAAAATTAGGATAAGGGTAGGTCTACATAGAAATGCTACAACAACAGAGCTGCACCACTGTATACTCTTATTACAGCAACAGAAGGGGTCATTTCATTATTCCAGTAAATCTTCCTGTCCAAGACCTGGCAGCTAGCTTGATGGAAGAATTCTTCTATTCACCTACCTATGTCTATACTGGGTCTTAAGTTGGCTTAATCACAATGCACAAGGTGTTAAATTTTTCACTGCCCTAAACTGACATATCTTTGTAGTGTAGAGTGTCCTAAATTAATCAGATCTGCTAAATTATTCACTCAACTTTAGGATATGTCTTCACGATTGCTCTGCAGCTGTAGCCAATAGTCATATATTGGCGGAAGGCTTTTTCCATCATTGGAGTCAGTCCATCACCCTGAGAGGCAGTAGCTAGGTCAACGAAAGAATTCTTCCATCCACCTTACCATGTCTACACTGGAAATTAGGTCAACCTACCCACAGTATTCGTAATGCAAAATTTTACGTAGGTTGATCTAATTTTTAAACATAGACCAGGCCTTAGTCGCTTTCATTTTACTGTTCATGTATCAGCACAACATTGTTGTGCCTAAACTTCTAACATTCAAGGGGATGACTTAAATCAGAACCCAATTGCCTAGTCCAGTACTCCTTATTCAAGCAAAACTCACTTTGAAGTTCATTGTTGTTTTGTCTGACTAAGAGCTGTGTGTCTGTCCCCATAGATCATTTATACTGAATTATTTTTAACCGAAACATCTTAGTCTTGATTATACCACTGCAGGACATGAGTAATTCCAACTGGAGTCAGTTGGAGTCACTAGAAAATATGGTCTTTGGCAATATTCTTTTAATGTTGAGCAAAAATGGAGAGGACCCCCCCTCTCCCACTGATTTAGTGCATTGTGAGATAATGGAAATAATCTGATGGTGTGATCAAGTGTTGTTGAAACTTCACTGTGGGTCTTCTTCTGCATTTCTTTGTTGGAAAGAGTCTCTCGGTTTCTTGCTGGGCATAGCCTTACATGGGATTCTTGATGGATAGAGAATTTGGCCTTCTTAGAGGCACTTGTAGAAGGGGCAAAATGAGGCAGTGTCTGCCCCAAACAGTTTACAATCTATCAGTTCTTCCTGAAGTATAAATCTGATCTACAATACCGAGCACATGATTATTAGTAGTAGACAGGGATTGGATTCCATTGTGCTAGGCACTTTGCCCGGTTTCTGTCCCCAAGACAGTTTACAATCTAAGCTGTTGATTAATATATAACAATACTGATTCTTAACAAATGTCAGCTTTCTTCTGTACATCTTTTATAATGGCCCTGATCTGTTTTCCACCGAAGTCAATTACAGTCTTTCTCTCTAATTATAACCAGTTCTTAGGTAGGATTTCTAATCAGCAGAACTGGCAAAGGAGGTGTCATTATCCCTGTTGTACAGATGGGAAAACTGAGTTACAGTTTTGCATCAGAGAAGTGATTCACACAAGGTCACTTGGCAGGTTAGTGACAGAATCAGGATTAGAAACCAGGTGTCCCCAATCCCAGGCCTCTATGCTGCCCACTAGTCCACATTTCCTCCCAATTTCTTTGAACGTTAGATTTACCCAGTCCATTATTTAGTCCATTAAAACTTCCTCTTGTAGCCAGACTTTTGCATAAAAGTGTGATATTTGCCTCAGTGCAGAGGGGTCATATGAGGCCTTCTGCCCTACGTAAGCTGGGGGTGACGTCTTAAATGTCGTATAGGTTCTTGAGTGGATTTGCTTCAGTGTGGAGCGTAATTCACCTCTGTGCAGAGGTCCAGCACAAGGCAAATGTACCAGTTATATCCCAATGAAAGCTCTTCCTAGGAGGTGAATTTGATGGAATAAAATGAGACCTAGAGTCTACCTAGCAGAGGGGCTGAATTGTGTACTGTGAACATTTGTGGCAGGTTACCAATGCCCTGTTGTTTTTGCAGCTGCCATAGCTGTAGGTTGGTGTTTTTTTACCCCAAGAAATTTCCACCTGGCAGAGCTGCCCGAATTGCTTAGCATTTCCCAGTGCATGTCTTGGGTGGAAAAGATGAGTGTCTCTGCTAGTCATGTAATTTAATTTCTCTATTTGCTTCTGGCTGGTAGTATTAAACTCCTGGCCTCTGAAACATACATACAAATCTTTTTTTTTTTCTGTATTAACATATTTCCTTTTGAAACTGTGTGAGGCTTTTCTCAAAACTAATGGATTTTTTCTTTCCTTTTCTGGGCCAAATGTATTCAAATCTTAACTCAGTTAAGCCAGAAGATGCTTATCGTCTCAGCAGGGAATCCCACCCTTTATTCCACAAAGCAGCATCCTTTTTATATGACTTTCTGATCTCCAAAGTAAAAGGGATTTTTTTTTTTTTAGTTTAACTCTGACGATGATGTTGCACTGCTCTTTGATAGCCAAGAACACAAGGACTGACTTCAGGAGCTACTGAAACTTCATCAGGAACTAAAAAAAGAAAGGGGGTGGGGGTGGGGGTGGTGGAAGGGGGAAAATGGCAGAAAGTGATACTGTTGAATCAAGCCTTTGAAATTTCCCAAATGATGTTTGATGTGCCGGTTCCTTAAAGTGATGGCAATAACTTTAGCATCACAGATGTCTCTTCTTTGAGGAGGGCGGGGTGGAGGGAAAAAATGTTATTAGCAAACAGAAGAAGTAAGTTTCATATGAACTTGTAATGGTTCTACCTATAAATCTTTTAAAATGTATTTATCAGGATTTACTGGGGTTCTTTAATATCTTCTTTCTGGTTTGCTTGAATACTCCTTTATTTCAAAGGAATAGCAGAGGAGACATAAAAGACCAAAGCCTGGAGGAATGGATAACCTCAAACATAAATATTATTCCTTGCTTATCCACCCCTCCATCCCCCCACAACACATATGGAATGAAAAACAAACATTAGAAACTCTCTGTGGAGCGGGACCCCAGATCCATTAAAAGAACAGAAGGGTAGTTAGTTTCTCAAATTATGGGGCAGATCCTCAGATGGAGTTTCCTCATTGACCTACCAGTATGACAATGGGTCACACCAGCTGAGTTTCTGATCCAGAAGAATCTAAATTAGGCTGGAGAAGAATGATCTCCCCCAGAGCAGACTTGGAAGGGCCTTGGAGTGAAACTCTTTCTCTGGAGGATTGTATTTAGATAGCATCTTCCACCCCAAGCTGCCAAAGCAATTTATTAACAGTGTACTGGATTTACTTCCCCCCCCCCCCAGCAAGACCATGGGAAGGAGGAAAACAAAAACATGGAGCCCCCTGTGGAAATGCCCCATATTGTTCTGCTAGGATAGAGATGGGGTTTGCTCCACTCTATTATGGAATAGGCCACAGAACTGACCCATTCACCTCCTGACTTCTTGTGGGGAAGCCGAGTGAGGGCTGGGCCAACCAGGTGAATGCTCTGTGCCACCACAACAGCTCTGGCCCTCGCCCCACCCTGTCCTGGCATTATGACTACGCTACTAGTGCCACCGCTCCCAGGGTTCGCCCCTGGGCACCCTGCTAAAACGGCGTCACATCCTTGGCATTTCAGCGGAAGGTGACCCTTCACAGGCACAAAGGACGGCTCTCGCTGCATCAAGAAGCAGGGTCATCATTTAATACTTACAAGCTCGTGTATGTGTGTGTAACGTTATTCACACAAATAGTCTCCTTGAAGCCAATGAGGCTGCCCGTGAGCTTAAAGCTAAGCATATGTGTAAGTGTTTGCAGGATCGGCCTTAGACTTTAAGTTCAGAGAGTGTATTAACATCTTCGAAAGCACCTAACTGGCTTAGGAACTCAAGTCCATTTTCAAAAGGGATTTAGGCACTTAAGATTCCAATTTCCTTTGATTTTCAATGAGATAATCTCCTACTTACATCTTCATTGAAGAGGTCTCCTGAGTTATCTACATTTGAGATACTCCTGTCAAGTTTCAGTGAGCGTGGCCACGTTGCCAAATAACACTTGAGTTGCTGTGTCCAGAGGGGCATTGTATTTACTTGGGTGTGTCTTTAGGTATTTTGAGGGTAATTCCCATAGCACAGCTGTTAGGTGAACTGGTCTATGAATTCTTTCCCAGTCAGTTGTGGGAGAACTTGTTTGTCCTTTCCTGGCACATGAGGAGAATTGTGGAGGGCTGGCAGACCTCAAGTGGCCCTAGCCTGCATCTTCACTGCTGAGTTGACATGTTAGCAGCTGACGAGTTGTGCTCCTTCAGCCTGAAACTCTTCTTGGACAAGGCCAACGTGTGTTAAATGCGTCACTGCATTTGAGTGAGAGGGTTTGTGTGTGGACGGGACCCCAGTTAAGGGCAGCACTCAAGTTATGACATGAGTCAATTTTGCTGTGAAAACAAGTCCACATGGTGTCTGTCATGTTGGAAAATGGGACTTAGGGTCTTCAGTCACTTAGGCTTGACCTCTACTTAATAGTTTTTCTAGTAAACATTCCTAACCAACAAAGTTATGCTAATAAAACCTTAGTGTGGACAGTTACTGTGGCCAGAAGGGGAAAAAAAATCTTTTGCTGGAATAGCTTATTTTTTCTGAGGGAACTGGAATAAATTATACTAGCAAAAGGACTTCATTGCTGTCATAAACTTCTTCTGTATTAGGAGGGACCGACAAACCTTTTCAGTGTAGCCAAGGCTGGGCAGGAAAGAGTTTTTCCATTCCACAAACATTTTTGAGACATCAAAAAAATATTCTTATTCTGAATCAGGACAAAATGGAGACCTTTTGAAATTTTTTTGCAGAAGAACAGAATGAGAGAAAGTGAGAGAGACTGCAGAAGAGCCAAAATCCTGGTGGTTTGGCACCCATATGGAAAAACCCAAGTTTAAGCCCCTTTTCCAGAGCAGGACTTGAACTTTCATCTTTCACATCCCAGATGGCCTCCTGGGGTATGTCTATACTAGCAATTTAAGTCAACTTAAGGGCCCTTAAGTTGACCTAAATTACTTCATGTCTACACCTGACTTTCATTAAGTCGATTTAAGAAATTCCTTAAGTCGACTTAATGAAAGCTTAAGTTGACCCAATAAGAACTGCCCATTAGGTCGACTTAAGCCTTAAGTCAACTCCTTAAGTCGACTTAAGGACGGTGTGGACGGGGAGTAACCTTTAAGTCAACTTTATTAAGTCGACTTAAGGGCGATTAGGTTGACTTAACAAAGTGGACTAAGTCGACTTAACTTTAAGCCAACCTAGTCCACTTTGTTAAGTTGACTTAATAAGGTTGGCTTTAAGTCAACTTGAAGTCAACCTTATTAAGTCAACTTAACAAAGTGGACCTAACTTTTTCTAGTGTAGACATAACCCTGGATGCTCTGGGATGGACTTCTCTCTCTAGTCCAGCCTGAAGTTTTGAGTTCTCTGAATTGGCATTTTTCTGATGAAAAACTGTTTAATCAGGTAATTCCTGACACTTTTGAAAATGTTACCCCCTGCCTTTGTTTGTTCCCCAGAAGTGCTTTGCAGATTTCTGGCTACTCAGAAATGCTGTCTAGTAAAAATGAATGAATGTTGTACGTACACTGTGTGTGGACTGGGATATTTGTGACCCACTCTGGCCAATCAGCTCACATGCTCAGGAAAAGCTTGTTGGCTAGAATGCTTACTGCAGCCTGAGTTGCTACAAATACTCCTTAAAATTCTCCTCTGCTGTGACACCTATAAAAAACTTGACAGCATTGAGCCCCCTGCATGTCAGGCTGACCAATATTGTCTCATTGTTTCCTTTGTGACTGCTCTGTGAACAGGGGGCAACAGCACCCACCAGCCTGTTCCCCGATCCATCCCCTTCTTCCTATGTTTCCCACCAGCCCTCTTGCCATTGTACTTCCCCTTTCCCTGGCCAGGTAAGCGGAGAGGTCCTAAAGTAGTAGGTGGCTCTGCTCTTTTGGGAGTGGCAGGCACAGGGCAGCAGGGAGCTGGGGAGAAGCCCCAGGAACCGTGAACGTGAACCGTGAGTGCCAAGGGCAGGTGTGTGAGATGGGGGGGGGGGGGAGCCGAGCAGAGAGCCCGCACAGAGGGGCCCCACTCAGAGAAACGAATGGAGCCTGGCTGAGAAACCTGCAAATGCTTATTTGCTTGAATAGAGGCTGGGCTGCAGAAGGCGCCCCAGGCACTAGGGCTGAGGAGCCCTGATTCTCAATTGGGCTGCCCCAGGGACCCAAAGAGGAACTGCTATTGCTCACTTTGAGCTATGTTGAAGCCTCTGTACCAGGGTATTTGTGAGCTTTCCCCTTCCTGGCAGCCCTAGCAAATCTGTTCCCTTTGGCCCGTGTCTGAGTGGTTATTGGGACCCACCAGATCACTGTCTACAAGGTCTAGCTGCTGAAGCACCTACAATGTGTGCATCAGAGACACGGTGCACTGGACATTCTCCTAGCAGGGTAGGGGCTCAGGGTGGTAGAGTGACCTCAGTAGTTATATGCTGCTGTAATTCTGTCTGGATCCGTTCGTGGTCTCTTGTCTTACACTGTAAGCTCATTAGGGCAGGGACTGTATTTTTGTTCTGTGTTCGTACAGCACCTAGCCCAATGGGATCCTGGCCCTGGTGCTAGAGTAAATACAAATCACAAAGAATAGTAATAAATGTTATTTCGGGTCATGTGTAGAAGGGACAGTTCAGAAAAATATCTTCTCGTCTCTGGGGTCACAGTATGGAAAAGACTGAGACTCTCTGGTCTATATGGTCCAATGGAAACGGCTGGTGTCTAAGATGAATGAGAAACTGCAACTCTAGAAATTATCAAGGCTGATTTAAATCAATGAAAGAGAGGAATCTAAACACTGTTGAAGGTCGGGCCTAGGCTCTAATCTTTGAAGAAAGCAAAGATTCAGATTCCATCTGAAATTGTTTTCAGATTTGAGAGTAGAATTTGCCATATGTAAACAACCCATCTTTGGTCACTCTGCTGTTGTGGGGAAATGGTACATAAACCTGTGTGGATGCAATGAAAGAATGTGCATGTTTCTTCTACAATGAACACATCACACCCAAATGGACAGTTCCCGTGAAAGTTTGTGAAATGGGAATGCCACCACCTACTCTCAGCTCTGCAAAGCTAAAAGGTTTTTCTGTGGATAACATTTTTCATTTGATGCTAGTGTGTTTCATATTTATTGAGCTTCTGCAAAATATCTGTAAATACGAGTTGTTTAGATTTGTCACATATCCCATCTGCTGAAACCAGTAAGTCACAAGGATTTAGAGAATGGTGTGAAATCGCTTTGAATGGCAGCCTCAGAGGTAAAGATTCAACTTGAATTCCCCTGCCGCTTCTACTCTGTAGAGTGGCATTTTTCATTTGCTGTCTTTAAAATTATTGGGTAGTGTTGCTGTGAGCTGTTAAACAGCTGTTGTGCTCTACTGCAGAGCAGGCTGCAGCTTGGTGGGAGGTGAAGTGATTCTTTTGTACGTGTATCAATGTGGGTTTCACAACTGCAACCGAGAGCAGAATTTGCTCCGTGGCTCAGAAAATTAAGTCACTTGCTTTAGTGCCTAAATATGGATTTAGGTTTCTAATTTTACATACCCAAGTTTAAAAATTTTGGGCTGAGACTTGCGAAAGGTCACCCAGCGAGTCAGTGGCAGAGCCCAGAAAAGACCCTAGGGGCCCTGCTTCCTTGTCCTCTGCTTTCAGCACAAGACCATCCCATTCCCTCAATATCCTCAGCTGAATCTTGGCACTTTGAGAAGAGCAGAGTCTGACCTGAGGCATTTATTATGAAAATAGATGGGGAGTCATGGAAGGTCAGGACATGAAACCCAAACCATCGGATACCTTGTTCAGTGCTTTAATTACTAGTCCCAGTATTGTGTCTTTATAGCATCTGCCAGGCCATTGCAGATTGGAACCAGACAGCACAGATCAGGGGCTCATCATCACCTATCTTAAACCAAATTTTAAAGGGGGAAAAAAAAACCAGTTGAAATTGTGAAACTAAACCTGTTTTAGTGAAATTAGCATGGGGTCCTCTGGCAAGACCAGACAGTTAAATGTCAGGTGGAGAAAAGAGAATACACATGACGGAGGAATAGAACTGATAAAATTTTTTTGAATGAGCCACAGAATAACAGAAGTGTAAAGCTGAAAGGGATTGTGTGAGGTCTTCTAGTCCATTCCCGGTGCTGCAGCAGAATTAACTACACTCAGACCCACTGACAGGTCTTAGTTTAATCTGTTCTTAAACACTTCCAAAAATGGGTTTAAACAACCTCCCTATGGATGACCTGTTCCAGTGTGTAACTAGCATTACATTTAGTAACTTCCACCTAATGTCTAAAGTAAATCTTCCTTGTTTCAAACTAAGTCAATTACTTCTTGACCTAACTTCAGTGGATGATAAGTGATTATCACCTTCTTTATAACAATAGTTTACAAATCTGAGAACTTGTCCCCCCTCAGCCATGTCTTCTGTAGACTGAACATGCCCAGTTCCTCTCACAGGTCATGTTATCATTTTTGTTGCTCTCTTCTAGATTTTTTTCAATTTCTGCACATTTTTTTAAAGGGTGATGCCCAAAACCAAACATAGTACTCCCACAGTGGAACAATTGTCTTTCCTGTCTTGTAATGTCACTCCTGATAATACATCCCAGAATGATATTAGCCTTTTTCCCACCAATATCAGCGGTGAGAGGAACTGGGCATGTTCAGGATATATTGCCTGACTGATTGTCCACTTGTATGGTTCCCTCTGCAGTCTCTGAATCATACCCCCTACACTCCAGTCCTTAGTGAGAGGGGATGGATTTGGTTCTGGTGTTTTTCTCACTGCCCATTCAAACTTGCAAGTCCTCAGACCTGGCCATATTTGGTGCACATGCTTCAAACCCAGGAACAATCCATTCTTTCAATCTTGGGTGAGGAAGCAAGATATCCTGTAAGGCTGTTTGATTAAACATCACACCCTAAAACCAGGAGCAAGAAACAAGGAGTTGGGGCTGGTGTTTCTGTCACTGCAATTCCCTGGCTGAGCTTTTTCTGCATCTCTGATGGTCTATGATATCACCTCCTCCCTCCTGTACTGCTCAGCCTGGAGACGCAGGGGCTTTTAACTGACTTGGTGAAGCTGGGCTCCTCCTGCCCTGCATTGTGAAGTGGAGGGGGAGGAAGAACAGCCCAGCTGTATAATCATCCAGTGAAAAAGACTTGGGACAAAGAGGCATAGACATGGTTTCTTTCGGGCAGCAATGGCCATCTCCCCCTGAAGGTGTCCTTCACCATAGATTGAAAACTATTGGATGTTAAAAAAGAAATAAAATTAAACAATCCCCAAAGCATTGTAGCTGTTTTTAGAGCACCAAAAGGTATTTATTTGAGGTCAGTTTTCCCTGCCATACTTTCTGTTGGAAGTCACCCTCCAAAATGGCAAAAATTCCATTATAAATGTATAAGATGGCATCTAGCCAGCATAGTCCTGTAGTAGAGTCTTACAGAGAACACTTTCTATCAAGTTCTATTTAGTGTTAGCTAAGCAGTTTTCAGATTTAAACATGGGGTTTTACACAAGCAGATCACTTTAGAAGTAAAATCCTGTTCCTCTGCTCTCATGTGTGGCTATATACCTTCTCTGAAACACCTGGTTTTTGTCACCTCAGCTGATGTTTATTCCCTCTAATAAGCAAAAGCTGTTTTTATATAGCTCTCAGCCTTAGAGCACCTTCTGAGAAGCCCAGCCTCCTTAATCCAACCTTTTACACATGTTTGGATGAATGCACCAGGAGATTACAGATGATTTAATTCCATCCACCAGTGAAAGGGTATAATTCCTGCAGCTGTCATGAGGTAGATGGGCAGCTGCTGAGGACAATCTGAAACATAGTGCACAAATGTAGCAAAGATATTAAATCAATAGCTGTTGAGAAAAATATGCCAGTTATGGCTTCCTGCAGAGAGGTCTTCTGTAAAGACCACTGAAGAAAGGCTTCACAAAATCAGAATGGGTTAGCCTTAGCAACTCAGAGTTCTTGTAAAAGGCGTTTATGAGAGACCCAAGACCCTCTGAAGGGGATAGTTCAGGGTGTGGGAAGAAGCCAGCCTGGAGATTTGAATGGAGCTGCTTTACTGGAGATCTGAAAGTTAGCTGCACAGCTGTGAATCCCTAGTTGACCAAGGTAATTTCAGGGATTAGGTTCATAAAGCAAATAAAATAGACTGGGAAATGATATTCCTTAGTCTCTAGACATTTCTCCTTACAAAGGATCTGACCCAAACCAGAAATCCAACCCCTTTTTGACTCCTCAGAATTCTGAACAATTATGTCACAGAGCAGGACTAAAGAAATAAATAAAGCCAGCAATTTACCAAGCAACCCTTTCAAAGCGTTAAAACTATTCATAGCTTTATGACTACATATTAATCTGCTCTCATTTATTGCTTTGTAAGGCTATTTTGACAAAAGTTCATTATCAAGACTGCTAAATGCTTTTAAAGTATTGATTGGAGGAATTATTACATCACAGTGATAGACACAGTGTGTTAAGATGGATTGTATGGCTCGGACCGTCTGAAATTTCCCCCCTTTTAATTGGATCGATCTCCAGAATAAACGAAGTTTAATTGAATTTTGAGGAAAATTGAGCAGTTGTTTTCAAGTCTCTGTCAATATGCATTATTTCAATTACGTGATGATAAGCACACCGAGGGTTTGCAAACAGGCTGAGCGGACACAGAAGCTACGCAGAGAATAAGATCTCTGCGCTCGGTGGGCTTCACTTGACCTTTCCAGAATGGCTTCTGTTTCCCAAAAGCAGATTGTTAAGGGAAGCACTCCCTGCTAGTCTGGTTCTGGAATTATAGCTAGAGTACTAGCCCCACTGAAGGAGTAGTACAGAGGAACAAGTGGGGGGCATATTGCTTAAGGGAGGCACTTTTACCTCCCCACAAAATGCTATGACTCTTTGCACTAAAAGAGGGTTTTTCTTTAAAAGATCCCTACATTCTTTATGAGGATTCATTCGGTTTTACTATCTTGCTATGAGGTGGGGGGAGGGAACATGATAGCACATATTTTAAACTTAGGTAAACTGAGGCATCAAGAGGTTTGGGCACTTGAGATACCTTGGCCCTGATTTTCAGACACGCTGAGCACTTGCAACCCCAGTTTATTTCAGTGGAAGTCACAGCTGCTCAGCACATCTGATCATTGGGCTGGATGCCCAGAAGTGGAGGCACGCAAAATTGGAAGACGCATTTGAAGATGTTGGATGAATCCCTCGTACCAGGAGTCCGTAGAAGTCCTAGGAGTATAACCCAGAAATTGTGATGCTGTCTCTTGAGCTAACTCTTAGACACCAGGGCCCTGGATTTCATCTTATGGAAACACCACATGTCAAAGGCTATGCTCCCTTCTCTACACTATAGCTTTAGAATACGTTACGTAGAACAGCCTACCTAACACTTTTTACAGCACACCTTTAAATGATCAACCATACAAGCTCGGAATAACCACTGAACTGGTTTCCCTCCATATTAGTAAGGAGCAACAAGGTGGTGGATTTTGGCTGAGACTTAAAACCAATGGTTTGGGTCAGATTCTTTCTGTAACTGGCATCAGAATCTGTTCCGGCCCGTTTTTCCCCCAAAAGAAGGGATAGCTGATTATCATTGATGTTAAAGACAAGTAAGGGTAATTACATTACATCTCTGTCAAGTTCTTCCTGCATTTTCCAGGGGATACAGTATTCTTCTGTTACTGGGCAGTGTTGCATTTGTGCCTCACTTCATGCCAGAGATAGCTGCTGGGATGGAAAGGGAGCTGTTCTGTGATACTTTCTGAGTGCTGTCTGTTGCCCTGGTATTGGGGTGTTTCCTGGGAGAATATATTTACTGAGTTTAATAGTGGACTGTAAGAAAAACAATCAGGAAGGAAGAAGAATGGCTCCAGTTAAGCTGTGTCTCAGCAAACACACGAGGATTGTAAGGAGATAATGTCAGGTCGGGAAAAGGACTATAGCTGGATAGAAAGGGACAAGTTCTCTCTATGGGGAGGCCATTCTTGGGGAACTGCTCAGGCAGGACTTGTGAAGACATTGGGTCTAACTGAGCTACCCTCCAGGGATGATAACCTTTTGGGTGTGATGGACATGCCCGTAAAACTTCTTTTAAAATCCTTTTTCTCTTTTGTTAGGTCCCTACTGTTCAAATAAGAGATGCTTTCATTTGAGAAGGCTCTCTGTCACTGTATTCTCCACTGCTCACGGACTCTGGAAGGAGAAATCCTAGGACCTGCTGGGTCAGCGTGGTCTATGCCTATGGTACTGTAGCCCAGGGCCAGGGCTAAGAGTGGAGGACTTGAAGACTTCTGTCCCAAGACAGGCAAAAGCTTGACCCCTGGGGGGGGGGGGGGGCACTCAGACAAAACAGGACGGGCACAGAGGAGCAGCTACTCCTGTAACTATCACAGGGTGACGTGATCCCTCAACCAGGAGAGGGCATGTAAAGTGCTTTGGGAATCTTAGAATGCAAAGCTTTTGATGGGTACTGTATGCTATTATTAATAATAGTGAACGGGGAGTTAAATAAGGTAGCAAAACCCTCTGAAGCAGACAGGCCTCCGAAGATCAGACTAGTTTTTAAATCAAGGGGCGAAATCAGCCCCAGAGCAGAGAAAAAATATTTTTACCTCAGAAATCACTTGCTTACTTCATGGGGGTAAAATCCTGCTCTACCTTTGCATCCCCTGCTCCTCTTGCAGGCATGGAGGGCTATAAAAAGATGGAAGAGGTTCCCTCTGGAAGGGTCAGGGGAGGTTTCGCCGTGTGCGTCAGTGCAGTGGAGGTGCGGGAGGGCTTGGAATAGGCCTGAGAGTAGTTGAAGTGGCCATGGGACTGAGCCCTCTGTGGATGGTATTTGGGGCCGTGTCTCTAGCAATGTTCCACTTGCCAGATGTCAGCCTATAGGAGTGCCATGCAGCATCTTAATGCAGTTTATGGTTCCATAAGAATTCTTACCTTGCTCCTTTAAAAAAATAACCCAGTCCCTAAGAACCGTGTGTCCCTGCAACTAAAAGTCAGGCAGGGCAAAAGCTCAAATTCTCCTCTCACTTACACCCCATGGGAGGCCATTGAAATCAGTGGGCTCGATTAGAGCTGGTCGAGAATCTTCTGTTGGGAAATTCTGATTTGACTAAATCAAAATGTTTTGTAGGAACGTATCGATTTTTGTCTAAGAATGTTGACAGAAAATTATTGAAATGATTCCTTTCTTTAAAGCTGAGACATTTCATTTTGACGTCATCATTTCAACTTTTTTTTTGTTAACATAACATAGTTAATGATCATTGACATCAAGTCAAAATTCATGTCACTTCTCCCGCCGGGCCAAATGGGCTAGCAGAGGGTTGGGTGCCATTAGCAGGTTGAACGCACTGCACCACATGTCTCCTAAGTACTTCTTCCAGCCGCCCCATATGCATTTTGAATGAGAGGGTAATGGTATAGACCTCAAGGATATCCTCAGGAGAGAACTCCTAAGGCAGTTGAGCAATTGCCCACAAATATTCTTTATGATTTCCACGAAGGATGAAAACATAGCCTTTCAGTAGCAGATCCTTCCACCGCTGCCAGAGTCCACAAGCAAGTTAACGAAATCTCACAAAGGTGCTGAGAAACAAACAAGAAGTCCTGTGGCACTTTTAAAGACTAGTGGCAGATCGAAAATGATCAGCTTGTACATCTAATCAGGTTGTACGTCCAATCCACAACTGAATGTGTTACAGATCTTCCTCTGCGACAATCCACAGAGGATATGCGTTTCTTATTGTTCTCAGATACAGAGCTTTTAGCTCAAAGTGTAGCCGCTAATCCTCTTACCTATGAAGGTCTGGATCAGTAGCTGGTATGCCAGCCTGGAAGGTGGCCATTGCTTATGCTTTATCTCTGTCCACTCCTTGGACGAGATCATAAAGTAAGACAACCAAAGTGGTGTCTGTCTTATGCTCAAACAGAAGCCCTGTGCAGAGAGAGAAAAAACTATGGCCATTCCCCAGCTTGCTAAGGCATGCCACTTCTGCAGGTAGATCCGAATGACCCTCTTCCCCTTTGTTCTCTCCAGCACGTTACAGTCAGATGATAGCTGCCTCGTGGCCGCAAGGAATCCTGGAGTGCTCTTTTCCTAGTAGCACATACACAAAGGGGTCTATACAATCTGCCCATAACATGAGACTGAGAGCTGAGTTCATTGTGAGGAATCTATTTATTATTATGCATGGGCCAAAGCATGTTCCTATCACTGAGCACAAGTGCAGGATTGGTTCCTCTTGTGGTCTATGCAGCAAGTGGGTGAGGCACAGAGTTGTACCCTATTGTTGCAGATATGTTAGTTATTCATTTTAACAGCCGACCCTAATGAATTCATTTGATATTCATTGCCTATCACGTGCATTTCTGTGAGTCTTCAGCTCTAATTTAGGACAATTAAAATGAAGTGTTAGTGAGCAATGTTTCCTCTGCACTGCACAGCCTGTAACATCTTCCGTTTAGAGGAGGGATTCAGATTTAGCCAGCTTGCGCTTGATCCTGCAAGCTTAATGAATTAATACAGCAGATATCATTTGCATGGGTCAGCGTGTTGTGCTGGCCGGCAGATCAGTCTAGATTAGGCCTTTGGAAAGACTAATTGAAAAATACCTGTATTGGTGTGCTTAAAAACAATAAGCAGATATCTGCCAGGGTGAAATGTATGAGCAAGATAGATAAAGGCAAGCTGGCGATTTCTCGCACGCTTCACAGTTCATGTAGTAAATTAGGCAATCTTTCATAATCAAAGGGAGGGGGACCCAATCAATTTGTGTGTAAAATTCTAAGCCCTTTTGAAAATACAATTGAAACATAATTCCTCTGTGTTTCCCAGTTAATTATCATTTGCAATATTTCTGGCATCAAAGCGTTACTAGCATGGAGGGATCATTTCTTCCTCACAATACCACTTTCAGGATTCATTTATCTTGTCTGTTAGACTAATTATCCCCAAATTCGCCAATAGACTGTCACACTTACATGCTCCAATAAATGTAGTTTTAAATCAGCAGCTTCCTTTGCTGCAGTGGTACAAGCTTTCCTGGATTGTGGCTAACTAGAATCATTCATCTGTGATCACAACACTAAAGGGAGAACAACAACATTAAGGTTTGTATGAATGATCATGCTTATTTATATGCAAATACGTCTGACAAATCAATAATGTATGATTTAGCTGTTCAGTGTGCCTTAGTAGAAGTGCCCATGATCCCAGGTGGCAAGGAACGTCAGTCCCTCCCCCCAGCACCATCTTCACCACTCAAGTGGCTGAAAAATATTCTGTGTCCTCAGCTATGCATGATTGCAGAATTAACTCTGGACCCTGGTTGCCACATCGTCAATAAAGTTTGGGGTGGTGAGTGTCAGTATTGCAGGAAAGGTCTCAGTGACTGGTGAGTGGAAAGACTCCCCGATGCCAGGGCTTTGGAGCTGGAATGGAGCAGAATACCCCTGCCAAGAGGCATCCATATGAGAAATGGCTTGATATGCCAGCATAATGCTGAGAGCTGGGTGAGTGACAAGAGGACTAAAGGAAAGCAGTCGGCAAGACACCGGGGGGAAATGGTTCAGGCAAGGGAAAAACACTCAGATGGGAGTTTCTGACTTTCAGTCTGGGGCCACAAGCTGCCTGTTCATCCAGGCCTTCTCTGTGTGAAATATAATAATGCTTTGCACGTAAACTGCCCTGTGCATGGCATGATAGAATGGCACTCCTACATCACACTCCCTCCTCTGTGCCAGCCAGAAGTCAGCTGCTAAAATGACCTTCTTCTCCTGTTCATGTGACTGTGTCCCTTCCCCTTTCAAGTCCCTTCACTGTACACAGCATGTCAAGTTTAAACGTCACATCTTTACCCTCAAGGCAGTGCACAGCTCTGCCCTGGCATAGAGCTCAGAGCTCCTCTCTTAGCATAACCTTCCTTGCCCCCTCTGTGTCCTCAGCACTCTCAGCCGCACCACTCCCACTGTTCCTCTCTCTTCTATGCATGGACTGAACCTTCCTACATTTGTGCAGCAAACCCTGAGCCTCTCTTCATCCAGGTTCCTCCCAAGAAGTTGCTTTTTCTATGACCCCCAAAACATTGAGCATTATTCAGTCAAAAATAAAATAGTCCAAATTCTCAGCTAGTATAAGTCACCAAAATCAGTTTTCATCAGCTGAGAATCTGGCCTAATAGTCTCTGTATTCTGAGCCAGGTGTAGACATGCTCTTGGTTAACACACTTCCTCTTTCTCCTGGCACATCACAGCTTATCTGGATCTGGCTTGTAGATAGCAAACTGCCCAGGGTCTCATATTGTTTTGCACAGCACCACATACATAAACAAATAATAAAAGTCATAGGAGTAGGTAAATATTCTGTATCCCCATTTTGCCGATGAGTAACCATGCATCACGGGCCAAATACTTAGGGTAAGCGCATGCATTTCCACTGAGCCAGTGGAGTTGTGTTCATGCTAGTGCTGAATTTGGTCCTAAGATCATGCAAGAAGTTTGTGGCAGAGCCAGGGATTTAACCAAAGATGCCTGATTCCTAGTCCTGCTCCTTAACCACAAGATTAATCACCTTCTAAAGGTCTTGTTGATTAACCACAGAACATATTGCTATTTCCTCCTCAGTGAATGTTGTATTAATCTCTTACAGTAAAGAGAGTTATTTAAAAATAAGGCACCAGAGCAGAAAAAATAACCTGCTTTTCTTCATGTAGACAAACCTGCCATTCTAAGATCCTCGATGTCTCTGCCACAGACCAGCAAGGTCCCTAATTTTTCGCCAGGCCTTTAGAGCTCCATCTTCACCCCTCAGACCCTATATAGGAACCTTTGACAGTCTGACTAAGGAGGGCTGGCTAGGAGACTACATTCACTTTATTATTTAACCGGTTAAAAGGCTCTGGTTGCCATGGACCAATGTGAAATCTTCTCGTCCTCCATCTGGAGCCCCCTCAGCCACCGCCAGCTGGTGTCTAAGATGGAGAAGAAAATGTGGATTCCCCTGGATGGCAATTCATGGCACTAACAGCCAGGTGGGACAGACCAAGTCTACCAGAGCAGACAGCTATGCCATGCGCAGTCACCAGCTGCTCTGCCTCACTGCCAGCAGGACCTGGGTCCCAATAGGTCCCTGGTTCAATGCCCTCCTCTTCTTTTGTCATCTGTGGAATGTGAATCTAGCTGGATAAATTGTTGTATTATGCAAGAGGACACCCCCCACTTAAAGACACATGACTTATAGCATCAGATGTCTGTATATTGGTGTAAAAGTCAAGCCAGGACCAGGGTAGGGGAACATAAAGTGTCTGACCATGAACCCCAATTCATTGTGGCAGGTGAAAAGAAGGCCAGTTTTTGTCTGATACGCAGAGTCCACCCAGGGCTTGTACTGTTTAAAGGGGAGATAACCAAGGAATGTATTACTAGCATCTGAAGAAGCATTCAGAAAGCCACGAAAGAAAGGAATCCCAGTGTATGGGTTGGTAGGAGTGTGTGAGAGAGGAGGAATAAGTTTAATGGCTTTCATGAATTGTCAAGTAAACTCTCTACAGACTTCAGCATCTTCCATGGCACATTCTCAGTCTGACACAGAAGCGACATTTATAGGTCATAACTCTGAGGAGCACTTGGTCTCCCTGGCGCTATTACACTTAAATGTGAAGGGCTTCATCTGCTGACTATCACAGTGGAAAAGGCAAGCTGAGCAGTTAAAGTAACAGTTCAAGAAGATTCCCTAGGGATAAAGTGAGTGAAAGAGAATAATCAAGCATTTTCACAACTTGGTCCTTCAGCGTATTAATTTCCAAAGGTTAAGCTGCCTTTAGCTTTCCCTGGTTATTTTTAATCTACATGTATAGACTCTGTAAATGTTTCTCCTGTTACATGTATAATTATAATTTGATATCTAGTTAACTCTATACGTATGTACATGGTATTAAACACTGTGCACATGTCTGTGGGTGTGTGCATGTACGTACACACATGCACACTATTCAAAGAACTGGTAGGAGATTGTACTAGCTTAAAAATGGAGCATCTGCAGAGACAATAATTTCATTACAGGGGTAAGCAGGAAACAGTGTTTCTCAATGAATCCCAGACTGGAAGTCTGGTAATTTGCCCTGGAATTTTAATAAATTCTTATAAAAAGAGATGGGTACATGGAAGTTCTCCTCTGATTGTGGTATAATAAAGAGGATATGTCACAATGGAATATTTTAGTACTTGAAAATGGTACAAAATCTGGGATTATGGTATGTTATTTGAGAGACACACTCCAACAGCCCTGTAAGATGGAATCAGAAAAAGAAACCAGCCCTAGGTTATACTGTGTCATTCTCCCTGCTAGATACATTTATCATTGGAGTGACTAATGCAGTGCCCCACACAAAGACGAAACAAATGTTTTAAATAATATGGTGTGTCTGTCATGTTAATCCTCTAAACTCCACCACACAGGAAGCAGACTAGGAATGCAGCCTCATAGATGAAGCCTGCATACACATATAGGAACCAATACTCATACAGGATCTGACCCAAAGCTTCTTAAAGTGAATAAAAAGATTCCTGTTGAATTTAACGAGGCTTGAATCAGACTCACAGAAAATAGCTGAGCCAGATCCAAATCTGAAATGATTATTTTTGGTGGGTAAACACTGCTTCAAATTTATTGGATTTTGGCTCATTATAATAAAAAGGGGCTTAGCTCTGACCTTTCCCAAAGTGGTTTACATCTAGAGTTTTGGTTTACTCCCATTTCTGATAAGAAGGAACCAATGCTTGCATCTTATGCCAATGTCCTTAAATTATGCTTCTTTAGCATGAACCCAAATGGGTGTTGCTCTTTGTTGGATGCCTCTCTAAACATTACAGAATGTTCCATTTCTGGGTACCATCTTTTCCATGAGCCCTGTGCATTCCACAGGGACTTCCAACAGGGTACTTCTGTACTCTGGGCTGGGGTCTCCACCGACCAGCATTTCCCTAACTGTGTTCCACGCGATGTGAATAGGTGTTCCTTGAAAAAATGTTGATGTGAGCAATATTTTTCTTTCTAACTCTTTTTAATCAATTTTTGAACAACATGTGCAGCAATTTTTGGTATGAAACTGCCCCTTATCCCCGGCCCAGCATGTATGTGGTCCGTCAATATATTCTGAGTCTGAAAGTGTTCTGTGGCCAAATTAGTTTGGGAAATACTGCCATAGACAAAAGTTTTCTTTGCCTGTCTTCAGTATGGGCAGATACTAGATAAAAAACCCCTAAGAATACACAAACCCTAAGAAAGAATCAGGAGAGATTTAAGGGTGTGATTGTTTCTGTTCCCTAACAAACTGTGAGTGAAAATTCAACTTTAAACTAGTAGATTTATGCTGGGGTTTTTTATTAGCTTTGAAAAAGTTGACCAGCATGGGAATATGTATGTATTTTACTGACTTTGGGGAGAGATTTTGTGACGAGCACACGTGTACAAATACATAGTTCAGCAAAGATCTCGGCCCAAGTATCCTATTTAGGCAGGGTGCTCACGAATATGAAATATTAAAAGTGCCATATTCTTTCTTTCTCATACTCCTTCATATTCAGTATGGCCAGTCAATTGATATGTAAATAAAGTATACTATCACTCAATAGACTACGGATCCCCTGCATTATTTAAGCTCTGAAAGCGATGCATCATCCGTTATGTGGCTCATTGGTGGAGCCCTGCTGAGTATTTGGCAATAAAGCCTCAGAGTGCCTCATCAGAAACAGCAGTTGGTCCAGGGGAAGTTCATTTATGCATGAAATATTCACAGAGCAACAATGCAAAGCTTAAACATCAGTAATTGTTGGGTTTCTATTGCCTCTAACTAGTGTCTCTAAATTATTGTAAAAGACCAGCCAATTTACAAATTACATATATTTGTCATGCTCTTGTACCTTTAGTGAACTACCCATAATGGTGATAGCATTTTTAATGTACACACAATCACCGAGCTTTCTTTGGAGAGCTAGCCAAAACTGGCTCTTTAAGGGAAATAGCTGGCCAGGTTTCTGAAAAAAGCCACTGGTATATTAGCTGACTCATTGCTTGTATTTGTTCCAGCTGTTTATCTTCAGCTCTAGGGCTATGTTTACACTAGAAAAGTTAAGTCAACTTCATTAAGTCGACTTAACAAAAGTTGTCTTAACATTTCTAGTGTAGACATAGCCCCTTTTTGACTTTATTAAGTTGACTTAACACTTTGTCGACTTAATAAGGTCAATTTAGGCACTAATCCCCATCCACACCGGCTTAAGTTGACCTAATAAGGTCGATTTAAGTATTAAGTCGACCTAAAACGAGGTGTTATTAAGTCGAATTAACTTTTTCCTTAAGTCGACTTAAGAAAATGCTTAAGTCAACTTAAAGAAAGCCCAGTGTGGATGCAGAGTAGTTTAGATCGACTTAAGCTTCCTTAAGTCGACCTAACTTGTAAGTATAGACACGCTTTAGGATCTGTAATAAATTTCTTATAAAATGGTCCTTACACATACACACACTGGTGTAATTCCATCTATTTGCTACAATCGCAGTGAGCTTATCTTACCATGTGAATGAGTCTGGATCTTTCTCATTGGTTCAGACCTGTCCTGAGTGACGTAGCTGGACCTCCATTTCGGTGTGATGTTGCTGCTGATGGTATAATTATTTTGCAGTGTCTGGGGTGGAGCACTAGTAGAAATTCAACCCCAAGTCTCAAGATCAAAACAGTGATGCAAATTAATCCTTTCTGTAACCCTGTAAAAGTCAGTGGAGTTACAGCAGGGATGAATGATATCTGGATTCCTGGAGAGTGAGACTAGGATGTCCTGCTTTCTGTTGTGGTGCTCTTTAGATGATGCCAGGCCTTACTTGCTGAAATGATTGAATGTAGATGTATTGAGCTATCCTGGGATCAACTAGACTGGCTTTAGGCTTTGTGAAAATGTTGCCCATTTCAAGCTTAATATTTTTCTACACCATTTTATCTAGGCCTTGCAGTTCTTGGAAAGCCCAGGACCATCTGGTAAATAGTATCCTTTGTAGGACTGGAAGTTCTTGGTTTTGATGGTCCATATGTGGAGCAGATCCCCAAGTGGATTTGTAGGCTCTTGCCTCTACTTCTCTCTCTACCTTGTCAACCCCATCCAGCATGCAGCCGTGCTGGTGTGCTAATGCACAGAGATTGCTGCAAGTGAGCGGTGAGAGAGCTGCTTGCTGCCGCAGTAAATGAGTCTTTCATTTAGTATTTTCAAACTCATTAATATCATCCCTGCAAGACCCAAAGAACAACCAATGGATCATGGGTAAATTAGTGCTTGCAGTCTCTGATCTGTCATCAGATTAGGTTGTGAGTTGCCATACGACCAAAGATTCTCTTCACATGAGTATAAGGAAAACATTGCTCTGCCACTGTCTTTCCATTTGTTTGTTGATATTTAACATCTGTTTTTCTGAGCCCTTTGATTTAATAAAAGATGGCACCACCTTTCAGAAACCTCTTCTCTGTCCCACAGGGGAGGATATAGTTTCCCATGATAGCACATTCCTTTATGTTCCACAGTGTGTCCCTCTGGGAATAAAACTCTTTCGCTGCAACCCAGAATTTTGGGCAAAAAACTAAATTCATAAAATTCAATACCCTTCCCCAGACATGTTGGTCCACCACAGGCAGTTGGCAGCTTTAGGGCTGATGGTGGGTGACAATGGTGCAGTTACTGCTTATGATGAATGGCTTTCATGGGTGCCTCTGTATTGGGAGACACCAAAGCCAGAAATCTGAACCCCCCCAAAAGTTTGGAATCTGGATCTGAACTTTAAGGCTTCAATCCGTATCTATATACTCTCAAGATGGAACAGTGGATTTGCTGGCAGGGCTTTTCCTTCTCTGAGATTCTTGAAAAAGATTCAGGTTGTATAGAAAAGGTCCATAGCTGAAATGCGCCATCAGGGACTTAAGCAGTGCACAGAGAGGAAGGATAGGCCTGGGGTTAAGAATGCTTCCCTGTAGCTTGGGAGACCTGCATTCAATTTCTTTCTCCCCGTTTAAATTAAGCCAAGTCACTTTGGCCCAGATGTGAGTTAGGTGTCTAAATATCTTTGAGGATCTGGGTCTTTTTTTCTCTGTATTCCATTTCCCATGTGTAAACTGAAGATAATAGCACTGGTCTACCACACAGGGACATTCAGGACTTGTGAGGTATTCAGATACTATGATAATAGGGTGCATGAAAGGACTTAAGACAGACTGACATTGTGCTGGCTCTGTGCACGGAGGTGCATTTCCCTCCATATGAACTACCAGTCTGAGCAAGAAAGAAGCTCAGAAGGAGCCTCTGAGCAGCAGATGGCACCTTTTGGCCACCCAACAGCAGATGACAATAAAAGCTAATGTAACAAAAATGCTCAACTTTTTTATTCACTTTACAAAATGAATTTCTTGAACAAGTTCCGAAGCTGGATGCTTTCAAAGGATCCTGACTCCAGCTTTCTCTTTGACTTGTTTTATGATGTTTACTGAAAGTTAAGAAAATTAAATCTTTTGCAGTTTCAGAAATGCACATGATGGATGCGTTTTGGGATTCAAATCAAGGGAGGGAGAATACTTCTTTAAATTATTAGCTTGGCTTCTCTCCACCATGCTGCTGCTCTGTTAATTAAACAGCGGACATATGTTAAGGCTGGTTTACAAGCATCTGGAAAGAAAAATTAACATTTTTTATCACTGTCACTGTAATTTCTTAACTGTATGTATATGTGGACAATATGAAAATTGGTTTCATTAAAAAAGTTAGAGGGGCTTTCTTTCATTATAAATTAAGGCGTACAAGAAAGGGGAATCTGAATGAGTGATGCACATTCTGACTTGGTATATATGTGGGAGGTTTTCATGCTTGATGAGACATTGGTCCACAGGTATGAAAAATATAATAGTGCATATTTGTATCAAAAGAATAAGACTGTGCATGTTTATAGGGCCTTCTGCTCCAAGATCTCAAGTCATTTTGCAAACAATAAAGACACGTGTGTAGCGCTTAGAAATCGGTTGGTAGTTCAGCAGATGGTTTGTGCATCCTCTGGTAGCCTTGGCTGTCTTCTATGTTTCAGGTGCTACCAGAGCCATTGGTACATGTAGCTAGGTCTCAAATGTTGCATGTAGCTAATAAACATAATTATTTGGATCCCACATTGCTTGTCTGCTTCCTTCCGGTTATATTTGTTGCATAAGGAGCAAAAGAGACAACAGCTCTATAGGGTAGGGAAATATTATTGGCAAATGGCAAAACCTAAAAAAAAACCTACCCAAGGTCACATGGGAAGTCTGTGGCAAGAATAGGGAAAAAACAGCCATCTCTCCTGACTCTCAGCTCTGTATCCCCAGGCATATGGCTATCCTTCCCCTCATCTTGCACTCTTCACAAACTACAGTTATGAGGGTTATGGTAATTGAACTCACTGGGAGCTGAATGCATTTGAGGGTCACAAGAAAACTGAGGGCATGTCTAGGACTGAACAGCGATGATGTAGCCTCACAGCCTTTCTTGTTATTGCTGTAAATTCATGATGGCCTCCCTCAGACTTTAGAAGGAAGAGTCACTTTTCCATGGTTTATTTCAGGTGATCATGAATTGATTTCTGAGCAACTGCCAAATTGCATTGGAGCTCCATTGGGAAGGCATATGACACCCTTATGAATGCTGTGGGAGTAGTCTATAATTGTCAGCATAATAGATAACAGACAAGTAGGTGATCATTAAGTAATTAATGTAAAGGAAATGTAAAGGGAAAAAAGGGGGTGAGGAGTAGGGGAGAGGGAAGGTTTCTAAAGTCATAATAAATCTAAGTGTAGCTGGGAAGTTTCCTGGTTTCTGCTCCTCCTTTCATCGCTCCTTCATTTTCCAAGCATTTCAGGACCAGAGCTAAAGACAAGCTGCAAATATGGGACACAGATCTAGATATAAACTTTCCCACAAGGTGCAGAAGAAGGGATGGTGCCATGGAAGTCTTTGAGCCTCCCATTTAGCAAAGAGTTGGAGAGACTCCTTTATGGACATTGGCCTCCATGTGTGGATTTAGAGGGCATGACCTTGGCCAACAGTATCCATGGACTTCGCTGTACATCTGCTTTGCTTGTGGAACAGAAGTGAATCTTTTATTCTCCAGTGCAACACTCACAATAGATTAAAGAAACTTCAAAATACAGGATGATATGTGTTATATTTCAGTCCCTTCTGCCCACATGTTAATGTGGAAATTTACCTACTGAATATTTACTCAGTCATTCCAGATTCCCAGTCCACTGTTCAGACCACTATGCACTATGCACATGGTCAAAGCTACCAAATAATATTAGTAGAAATGCCCATAAGTTGGACACTGAAGACATGAATGAATAGGATGTGGGAGAGCATTCTTAGGTTATACGTTGCATTACACTGAGGCAATTAAACACATTCCTCAGTTGACATATTGGATCTATTCAATTTCCAGGATTCTCAGTCCATTGTTGCTAATTATGACAATATGTTGTTTGTCAGTGAAGAATTGTTCACATCCAAGTTTCCTGTGAGTAACAAGATACACTTTACTCCAGCTGGACAGAAATGTTTCCTAGTCCCTAGCAAAAGAATATGACAGTCTCTGCATCTCTACAGAACTGCTCCATAATGGGCTGTGAAATTTGAAGACTTGTGGCCAAATGCTGCCTGATGTACTCACACAAATAATTCAACTGAACCCAGTGGGACTATGCATATGAAGCAGGACTGGATGCAAAGGCCTCTGAAGTTAGGGGGAGTACTACTGAGCTTTGTGCGCATTGGACCAGCCCCAGCTGAGCAAGATTTGGTGGTCAGTATAAAATTAGCTGAACAGCAAAGAAGGCTTAAAAACTCCAGTGTCTGATTTTGTCTCTGGATTCAAAACAACACATTTCCTTTTGGAACCTTTGACTATCACATATCATACAGAGAGAATTCACAGTTCGGCAAACTATGCAGGAAATTAGTACCCAAGGCCAGATTCTGACCCCTGTCAAGAAGTATCTTAGGCATGGTGTATACTTAAGCCTTATATTGTCGTATCTATATTGGCCAGGGATGTGAAAATCCCGGCAAGGATAAAAATAATGTATGCAGTCATGCAGAAGTCCAGCAGCAGAGTGGGGGCTACCCAGTTTATTGTGCTGAATGCAGCATGAGTGATTGCCTGTCATGTGGGCATTTGGCATATGTGTAGCTCAAGTTGCTCAGAGCCCACCAAGATGGAGTATGGGCTCTGGAGAACAGAAGGGCTGAACAGGAGGAGCTAAGGGAGACAGAGAGGCACTCAGTTGAGACTTTCTGGAACCCAGTATAGAGCTGTCCCACTTCCAGTCCGACAACCTCTCTGCTTTTGAGGAGGATGAAAGATTTGGGGAAGGAGAACATCTAGGTGGAGTGGAGGGCAAGGATTCTTGGTTGGGATTCTCCTTCCAGATGATGTCCTGGTATCCCCTCACATTGAGAATATCCTTCCAGGTTATCTTTATTAGGAAGAAAGAGGTAATGGTAATGGGAGACTTGATGATTAGAAATATAGGGAGAACTGCATGGTAAATTGCCTACCAGGTGCAATGTTTACAGACCTCTCAAGACATCTAGACAGATTGATGTGCACTGCTGGGTAGGAGCATGACATGTGGTTGTGGTACATGTAGGTACCAATAAGCTAGAGAAAGCTAGGAGAAAGGTCCTGGAGACCAAGTTTAGGCTGCTATGTAAGAGATTAAGTGTAGGAGCTCCATGATAGCTTCCAGTTCCACAGTCAGGGCCAGATAGACAGTGAGGTCTCAGAAAGAGGATGAGCTGATGATGTATCAGAAGAGAGATTTAGGTTTATTAACAACTGGGGAACTTTTTGGGAAAGGAGGAACCCGTAGAGGAAAGATGGACTCCAAGTAAACCAAAATGAAACCAGATTGCTGGCATATAAAATAAAAAAAAGTCATAGAGGAATTTTAAAACTAATTCTGAGGGGAAGTCAACAGATCTGGAGGAGCACACAGTGCAGAGAGAGTGATCCCTTAGGAGAGGATTTAGTAAAGGCAATTCTCTATATCTTAGTAAAGGGAGAGGACAGAAGTATTATATGTGAAAGAAAGCTTAGAGTCAAGTATAGTAAAGATATTAAATGTATCAAACTGTATCAGAAAATCTCTATATAATCGTACAAACTCCATATCTGAATAAGAAGAGTATAGTGGTAGGAATACACTTTTAACCCCACCTGATCAGGACAACGATTTTGAAGTGCTCAGGGAAATGAGTCTACAAAAATGTAATAAGAATGGGGAATTTCAATTTAATTACCCCCCATTAACTGGATGCTTCACCTCATGATACTATGTAGAGATAAAATTTGTAGACAATATTAATAACTGCTTCTCGGAGCAGTTAGGACTAAATGAAGAATTGTCTCTCTTCTCTGGGTTCCAGGACTAAGTGGTACACAGGATCTGGTCCAAGAGGCGAATATAGCTGAATTGCTTGGTATCATCAACCAAAAGGTAATTGAATGTAACAACCTTACAGGGGGGGAAATACTAAATAAACCCACCACAGTAACTTTTAACTTCGAAAAATGGAACTGCACAAAAATGAGAAAGCTAGTTAAATGGAAATTAAAAGGAACAGTCTTAAGAGTGAAATGCCTTTTAAAAAACACTAAAAGAGAGGATCAGACTAAATGTCTGCCCAAAATTTCATCATCTATCTATCTATCTATCTATCTATCTATCTATCTATCTATCTATCTATCTATCTAAAAAAACTATAAGAGAACCAAAACTATGCCATCATGGCTAAACAATAGCAAAACAGAGGACTTTACAGATGAAAATGGGAAGTCAAATCCAACTGAGGAGAGTAAAAAGGAGTATAAACTTTGGGAAGTCAAATGTAAAAGTATAATTAGACAGATCAAAAAAGAATTTGAAGAGCAACTAGCAAAAGACATAAAGTCTAACGGTATTTAGAGTACATCGGTAGCAGGAAGCCTTCCAAGCAATCAGTGGGCCACTGGATGATGGTGGTGTTAAGTTCATGGAGGATAGTACGTCAATGGCTATTAGCCAAAATGATCACGGACACAATCCCATGCTCTGGGTGTCCCTAAGCATCTGACTGCCAGGAACAGGACTGGATGACAGGAAATGGAACTGTTCTGTTCATTCCCCCTGAAGCATCTGGCACCAGTCACTGTTGGAAGATAGGATACAGGTCCAGATGGACCCTTGGCCTAATCCAGTATGGTCATTCTTATGAAGAAAGCACACCCCTGACTGAAATAGTTATGTTGACAAACTCCCACTTGTAGATACAACTATAACAACAGAAGATTCTTCTGGTGAGCATGGCTCGTGTCAATAGGGGAGGTAGTGTTCTTAAAAATGCCTTCTATTGGTCTAAACTGCAACTACACTAGTGGGTTAAACTGATATAGCTGTTAGCACAGCCTCTGTAATGTAGACATGGCCTTACTCGCTCTGAAGTCCTATTAAAGCCAATGGAACTGGCTTCCTAGGAAGATACTATTCAGCATGAATAAGTGTTTGTCTTCATTAGAAGTGCTGCAGATGCACCACCCTGCCATAGTGCTTCAGTTTATACACTGTGTACAGCAGTGGGAGGCGTGTTCCTATCCTTGTCATTAATTCACATCCCCAAGAGACAGTAGCTAGGTTGATGGAAGCCCTGGCCCTAGCGATGGCTACAGTGGCGTTAGGTCAGCATGGCTATGTAGCTCAGGGATGTGGATTTTTCACATCTCTGAGGGACATGGCTAGGTCGAACAAACCTTTTAGTGTAGACATGGCCAAAGGGTGGCAAAATCAGGCTCTTAATCATCTCTGAGACCAAAGTATTATTCTGGCATTTTCCCCATTCAAGAATCATCTCACTTTTGCCCCTGCCTCATAATCCTCTTTTTACCCCGCTCCCATTTTCCCATTCAACAATAATGATAAAAAAAATCTTTTCACGTATCCCAACCTTGTTCCCATAGAAGGTCAACTGGAATTTTGCCATTGATTTAAAAGGCTGCTGGATCAGGCCCCAAAGTGAATGTAAACATTCAGCTAACTTATTAACATATGTAACCAGTCCGGTATTCATATTATTAAAGTAATGACTGTAGAAGGGTGAATTGTCAAATAAATTAATCTTGGGGTCTTGGTGATATCACAAACCATTTGGGCTTTAGACTCACAGGTTGCACTTTCATCACACCATCCCCCCCGCCTATTGATTTATACCCATGAACCCATCCTTCTCCTTATCCATTATCCTAAATGCAATGTTAACTTACCAGAGAAAATCTATCTGAGTTCATCTGGATTTTTTTTTTAGCTCCTGAATTAATGTTTTTAAAAGGATGTCTGCATTAGGCAATTTTTTATGAAGAGAAATATTACAAGAATAAACCCCTCAAAGTTTAATCAGAGATGATACTAAAACCTGTGGGGCTGTTGTTACCCTGGCCTTCTTTTCCCCAAGAAATCGGCAACATGAATGAGATACAAGAATTCTGAGCCTGCTTTACCAGAGGGAGTTAATAGTTGAATGTGGTTAATTTATTTAGGGAATGAATGCCACAAGGTTTGCTTTTTGTTTTTGTCTTTGTTTCTAAGAATATAAAACTGCAGGTGATGTCATTAGTTTGAATTCTCCTCTTGTAGGTTATGTCTACACTTACTAAAGTTAGTTCGAATTAGTTAAATTTGAACTAACTAATTCGAACTAACTTTAGTTAGTTCGAATTAACTTAATTTGAACTAGCAAAATTTAGTTCGAACTAAGCATGGCACTTGCTTCGTTCGAATTAGCGATCCCCATTCATTTCAATGGCCGGTTAATTCGAACTAAGAAATTAGTTCGAACTAACATGGCCACATTGGTTAATTTGAACTAACTAGTTTGAATTAACCCTTAGTTCGAATAGCATATTCAAATTTATTAGTTTGAATTAAGGAAGCCCTTAATTCAAACTATTGAAAGCCTAGTGTGGCCATGGCTTTAGTTAGTTTGAATTAAGCTTCCTTAATTCTCACTAACTCGCCAGTGTAGACATAGCCATAATGAATAAGCAGATTTGCCTTTTTTGCTGCCATCACCAGGGTGTTTCTGAAAACCGGTGACCATGTTACTATAAGATGTAGAGTCTTCTATCATTATTACTTAATTAATGCATCATTACCAATCCCAAATGTGCCAAAATCAAGTCTCTCCAATCAAGAGTTTGTTTTAAATCATGGGATTTTTTTTAAAATCAGATTTTTCTGATTTTGGAGCCATTAGAGGTAATATTTGCAAGCTTTCTTCTACAATTAGAAACTTACTCCCCCCCACCCCCAATTAAAACTGAGATTCTTGTGGAATTACTTATCTCCAGGAGCTGGGGCTTTAAGGAAAATGTCAAATATTGTGAGATTCTCAAATACATTGATGAGAGTAGGCTAATGTTTTAGGAGTGGAGAGAAGAAAATCACTATTAAAGTGGGTGGGGTGGGTCTTGTTGGGCATATTTGCTGCACACTGTGACTGAGATTTTCAAAGTAACTGATTTTAATGGGAATGGATGTCCAAATCCCCTAGACATCTTTGAGAATCTCAGCCTTTACTTCCAACAACAGCTAACTAGACAAACTGCTACCCGTAGCTTTATTTTACATGGAGGTCAGTGCACCTTGAACACAATTTCCTCTCTTGCTGTCAGGGATAGCACATCACATACATGACTTGGTCAAAGACTACAGGAGAAAATATGCCTGACTTTGCCTAAGGTAAAACAAACAAGAAGTCTGGAGGCACTTTTAAAGACTAACAAATGTATTTATTGCATGAGCTTTTGTGGGAGAAAATCTCCCACGAAAGCTCATACAGTAAATAAATTTGTTAGTCTTTGAAAGTGCCACTAGACTTCTTGTTTGTTTTGCTGAACTAAACTAACACAGCTCCCCCTTTGGAACTTTGCCTAAGGGGTAATACATCTCTCACTTCCAAATGTTGTCTCTTCTGCAACAATAAGCTAGGGAAAGGATCAAGCATACTTGGAGGTTTGTAAAATACTTTCTTCCTGCAGAAGTGTCCTTCATTGTCACAGTCTTTGCCTTTGCGGGTTAATAAAACCATCCATCACACTTCCTGATGACAGATGTCTAAATGTCCGAATAATGCACACCATAGAGAATTATGCATTTTGACAGCCAGAATCAGGTTTCTTAAGAGAGTGAGAAGACTCCATAAGTGAAAGGAATGCACAGATGTTAGCAAGCCTGTCCTTCGCATTACGTTTGCGGCAATGCAGAAGGTATAAATATGTCTTCAAATGCTTGAAAGGCCATGGGAAACGAGAGGCTACATTTTAGCACCCAGCACTTTTGAGTCCCAGGGTAATCCTGATTTTAAGTACATCTTTTATAGGCCAGTCTGGCTGAATTGTTTTACAAGTGAAATGAGGCAAAGCCTTTGTGGAAGAATTCTTGCAAACAATATAATGCATCACTTAAAGACCTATAATCAAGCAAGTGGAAAATACAGATCGTTGAACATTTGAGGTGGGACTAACCATAGTTCACATTTAGCATTACACGGGGTTAAATGAAAAGAAATAGAAATATGCAAATATATATTGTGCACTACTACAGCTTCCTATGCAGGAATCAATGTGTATCGGTGGGTAACATTCCCCTACACAGCAGAACCATGATACTAAAATCCACATGTGGGTGGCTGAAGGGAAGCAGGAGCATCCAACTAAAGTAGCAAGCTTCCACATGGGAACTACTGCTCTTTCTTCAGTGGCAAAGGGGACTCTCATCTGTAATGTTATAAGTGTCGGCTTCCTCACTTTGCAGTTATATTCCCACTGTGCCTTGAGACAAACTTAATCCCACCGAGCATATGGGCATGGCTCAGACCTGAAAGTAGCCCATGTGGAATGATTTTGCAAGTCCTTATGGTCTGGCCTGTGGATTGGATTCACCAGGAATTTACCTCACTTGATTCCCATTTAATTCACCTAACACCACCTTTTTACTCAGGCTTTTTTCAAGGGTGTGCATGTGCTGGGTTTGGAGGCAATGAATTTCACCATTATGCCTATTAGATAAATCGAAGTGCAAGATCTTTATTTAAACTGTAAGCTCTTTGGGATGGGAACTCTTTGCTCTGTTTGTGCAGCACCTAGCTCAGTGGGGTCCTGGTCTATGACTGGGGCTGTCAGGACCTCCTACAATACTGAATAATAGTAATAATATGAGCTAGGTTTTTTTCTGCCTGGATGTTTTCAAACAGAGTTAATGGTCTTTACATAGGAATCAGTAGAAATCACGTCGTTACTTGTGAGCTACTCACCAACTTCATAATTTTGCTTTATGACAAATCCTGATAGGGTCTCAGTTCCTGGAACTCCAAGAAATGTCAATGAGTTTTGAAGCTACTCTGGATTTGGCTCTTCAGTAGATGAAAATGATGACCCAAAGACTTGGTGTTCCAAGTGGCTTTCCATGCCACTCTTTACCTATCAGAATGACCCTGCGCTATTGGCCAGCTTTTTGAAGACTACTACTTCCAAGTGATATTCCTGCACTGATGGCCAGGGAAAGTAATGTGTTATTATTCCTCACTCTCTAGTTAAATATGTCTGACTGGTGTCTTTTTAAGAAAGTAACAGATTTATTGTCCTGTTCTGGGACTAGACATTTCTTACACATGACCTTTCTGAAAGCCAGATTCAGGATCTGTATTAGCAGTCTGATCCAATATGGTGAGTCTAAGGTTGCCAATTAAGAGCAAAAATTGCTTCTTCTTCATAAGGTCAGGAAGAGGACTCACACCTGGGGTTAGAGGAATATTGGGCCTGATTGAAATAATTCCTTCAACACTTCATAGTTTTGAACCCACCATTTAGAAAATTCCATCCGCAATAACTAGCCATCTCTGCTTTCTGAAATTTCAAACATTTCTGAGGCTGTTTCCCTCTGAATTTCCCTTAACTTTATTTTAATTTGCTCTCCTATTTTAATGCTTTACTTTCCTTCAACTTTCCCACCAGAATTGTCCAGATGCTCCAGAACGGAAGATTTCTGGTGCCCGAACATCTTTTCATTACATGTGTATGTAGTGCATAGCATAGTGGGGCTGTGATCCCTGTTTGAGATCTGCAGGCACTACTGGAATACAAACAACACATAGTACTATTAATTCCCAACAAACTGAGAGGCTGAGTCTCCAACACATAAAGAGTTAATGGCTCTAAATCTAAAGTACTCATCTGCAATCTCAATTTGCTCAGAGTCCAGCAGCTGTATTAGTTGAGATAATTCTGTCAGGGAGTGTTGTTTGTACTCAGAACATGCCTGCTAAATTTGTTAAAGAATACCCCGGACTAACGCATCATTACACTCACAAAGTCATCTATCTTTTACTTCAGATTAATTCTTTTTCTTCCCTCTCTCTTCACCTCCTCCATAAATCCTGGTGCACTTAATTAATTTCAGTTCCAGTGTAAGGTCCATAATACAGAATTGTTCAAGCAAACACAAAATTAATTATTCTATTTACGGCCTTCTCATTGAAAGGAGCATTTCATCTTTCATAATTACATTTTGGAACCTCCAATTATGAATTCAGGCTTCTGCTGTTTTGCATACTGTGATTGTACATAAGTGTCTCCATGCCAATGAGAACCAAGATTTTCATTCCAATTAGACCAAAATCAAGTACAGTTCCAGGTTGAAAGACCTCTTGAAGATGGCATTAGTGAGAGAGAGAGAGCGAGAGAGACTGCACTAAAGAATCAAGTTAGAGAAATGAACACATGAAGTTGTGCTTACATTTCTCACCTGGCTAGAGAGATGTCTTCATAGCATGGAACAAAGCATTCTCTAGCTGACTTCATAGCACTAAAGACTTCTACAGCTTTAATGTACTTTGCAGTGCCTTGGCCAACTCTGTGGGGAGACATCTTGGCTTCAAAGAGAGTTGTTAGATTAAGCCCTAAAAGTGGGCTTTTGAGGTGCATAAACTGGTCAACAAAAGTACTCTTTGACTATATCCTACACGACTATTTCATAATTAATTATTATTGTTATTATTAAAGATTTATCACCCAAGAAGTGTGAAAGGTGCTTTGAACTGTTTTGTAAATGAAACCAGAAACCAGGTAAATCTCCTAGGGCCAGATTTGGCAAGAGTTTCCTAAATTTTGTGACTCTTCAGGCAACTCTGCATTGCATTTCAGATGAATTGGAACCAGAACATGTTTTGGAGTGAGCTACAGAATTGTGCTTTCAATCTAAGCTCTAGGAAAGCTCTACTGGGTTCGGCTGAACTTTCACAATGAGTTTTTGGTTTTGCTTGGATCTGAAACTCCTAGTGAATTTGAGGGATGGAAACTGAAATTATTCACCTCATAGTGAATGGATGTGCACTGCCAGACACAAGGGGATTTGCTGCAGCACCCATTTACAGATTAAAAAGACAACAATTTCAGAACATTAAAGAAGGATGTCTTTTCAAATGATTTAACACAACATGCTAACTCTTAATTTTTCAGGAACCCGTGTTAAGTAAGATATACAAGACCCTAAGGAGGCTTCAGTGTCTAATACAGGACATTTTGCAGGGAAGTGTTTGACAGCCAGGAGGGATTAGGACACTTAAAAAGGGGTGAGAAGTGGGTAAAGAAAGTGGCAGCAGATTAGGTAGGTAGAGTGTCCGAGCTAAGGGGGTGGGGGAGATCATGGACTTGGGGACCATAAACAGATGCACCATTGGCATTTATCAAGGTGCAGACTCAAACTGCCTCTCTCTATCTCCTCTGCCACAAGAAGCTTGCTGTGTCAGTTGTGGCTAGCTATTGTTATTGCATCTCCATGCAGAACAGTAGCTCAGAATTGTCTCATTTGACGGGGCAGTAAATATTTATGTGAAATAAACTTGTTTCTTGCCTTTTGGTAGACCTGTGGTCTACCCCTAACTTTTCTACTGGCAGCATGTGAGCTTGAGGCTATCTCAGTTTCTCTGCATACGACCTATAAATTGGTGACGACACTGACTGAAAAGCACTTTGAGCCAGACAGTGCCATGTGCATCTCCCAGGGGACGATTCTGGGAGGTATTGTGCTTCCTGGAACTCCATGGTATGCAGGGGGAATGTGTCTGCTGCCGAACCCATTAGAAGGATGTATCATGAGATCCCTGGCACACCAGCCAGCTCTTCCAGTGGTTATGGCCCTGCATATCTTCTCCCATTGAGATGGTACTGAATGCAATCCTTTCATTCAGAGAGCACAGGGACTGTAGAGGTGCTCTACTCAGGGGGTCACATCCAAGGCGAGGTTCTTTACACCAACTCCGCTTTGTGCTTGGCCCTTTGGAATCTCGGGATAAAAAGCTCCCTGCTGATGCAAAGCTGGATGACGTGTTGTAAGAGCTATTAAGTAGCTAGAGTATACGCCTGTCAAGCTTGATCACATTCTGTAAAGGCTAAATCTGCGCATCTCCCTTAGAAACGCAAATAAATTGCTCGAGCCATATCTATAGTTTTACAATGACTGCTATTCTAATCGAATGAAACACAGTAATCAACTTTATACAGCATAATTCCCTGGCATACCAGTTATGCCATGCCTTGTTTATATAATTGGAACTAGAGATTAAGAGGTACATATACTGGGCAGGAGTCCAAAAAGACTTTTACAAGCCTGAATTACTGGCCAGCCCATGCAGGACTTGGGGATTCTACGCACATGGAATTTCTTCACCAGCTCCTAAGTGTGGAATTCTCTGTGGGAGGAGAAACTACATATGTCCATCAGATCTAAAAATGTCTGAGAGGATAGGCCTGACACACTGGGACTAGATGTCATCGCGTGAACTCCAGTAGGGTGGAATGACTAGTTTATCACTCTATTGACGTTCACTGTTCAGTGATCTCATCACCATGGGCAGCTTCGATATTTGGGACTGATGAATCCCAAAGGAACTTGCACAAAACTTGGGTGAAGGTGGTGTTATATGGCCATAAAGCGAGTTCTCTGAAGACCAGGTTCTAAAATTCAGAGAGACTCAACAGCTGAGTCGACCTGAAATCCTCTCACCTCCATGAGGCCAATGCTATTCTTCTCCAGAACTTATTATCATTTATATTATGGTATTAATGGTGGGGCCTCAGTCGAAGGGTCAGAGCCACATTGTGCCAAGCGCTATATAAATATAGCAGTCAATACATTGGGGCTTAATCCAAAGATCTCCAGATCTTACAGCATGGGTCTCTAAGAATGTCTGTGTTTGTGGATTGCAACAGACTCACATCCTCTGTGAACTGGGCATAGAGGGAAACAAATAACACATGCTGAGCAGTGGGTCACAGTGCACAGAGCACAAAAAGACAGCTCCTACTTCCTAGAGTTTGCTGCTACCCAAACATGCCAGCTTTGTGTCAGGACATGAGGACTGGAAAGTGAAGCTTAACAGTGAAGTTGCTAAGCCTATTTTCACTGTAAGCACTGAGAGAAATGTAAACAGAGCAGAAGCAGTGGAAAGTAAGTAGATTTTTATAGAACTGCCATTTTAATCAGCTAAAGTGTTCTTTGTAGCCTAAGGAATTTAGAACACACATATAAACACATACCTTTTAAGATGCAGGCGATTAAAGAAAAAAAAAAAAGGAACACAGAGGTACTTGAATCTCAAATAAAATTTGTCCTGAGTTCACATTGGGAGATAAGAAAAAGTTGAAGCACGTTCTTACATTTTCTGAAGCCATCTTCAGGCCCTAGCTCAATAAATCTTGACGCTCCCGTGGTCCTGAATGTCCTTTACTTGGGTCAGTGTAAATAGAATTCACGTATCTTATACTGATGTTTGTGAGAGAAAAATCAGATCCAAAGATTTGAAATAGTCTGTCAGTCAATCAGACCTGGTCTTGGCTAGGAAAAATGGTCAGGCTTAGCTAACACAAGACAGTTAAGTCTGACTTAAGTCAACTTTTTTCTGGTGTACACGTAGGGTAACAAGTGTGACCAGATAACAAGTGTGAAAAATCGGGGACAGGTGGTGAGGAGTATTTGGTGTTATATAAGACAAAGCCCTGAATAGTGGGACTGTCCCTGCAAAACTGGAAAACCTGGTCACCCTAAGTGGGTAACATGTTTAAGTTAATTTAGCAGGTTGAATTTAGACTGTGTTCCTGCTGGCATATTTTAGCTAAGCACACTTTAAACTCAGCCTTTTCCATAGGTCAAAACAGGGATTGAGAGATCTTTCCTTCTTTCTTCTCTGCCTATAGGTGAAATAACTTGGTTAGTTTATAGGGTTTTATTTTGCTGATGTTTCTTTATATGTGTGAGTATGTCACTCAGGGAAAGCTAATGAGTTTTGCATTTAGTTCTGAAAGTGGTGATTTCTGTGGTCAAGTGTATTTCTTGTGGGTATGAGTGCCATAGTTTTCCTAAATAAGCTAGACTGAATGACCAAATAGTCCATATTAAAGGCCTCTAGAAGAAAAAAACAAGCAGTAGATTAATATGATAATAGATCTTAAGGGCCTGTGGTTGAGCTAGGGAGTGTTTTTTAGAAAGAGGTCTAATCTTGGGCACACTGATTCAATCTATAACAAAATATTGTTCTTACTGTCATTTACTGGCAGTGGTTAATTACTCTCCTTTGAGAAGCACGAATATCTGTAGTGTTCCACCTGGCAGATTTGCTTTTACTTGTTAATGAGGAGAAATTGAGAGTCTATCGAGTACTCTATGAGTGGAGTTGAGATGAGAAATCAGATATTTTTCATCTTTTCGAAATAAAAGAGCCAAGAGCAGACAGTACTAGTCTTTGGGATAGACTGACCTTCTGGGGAGGTGAAGACAGAAACTCTAAAGAAAAGTTATTCCTTTCCAAACAGGAGAAGACATTGCAATGGATATAAATGGTATTTTCCTACAAACTGTAACCAGATCAAAAACACTTGGTGGTATCCCTTGGTCTTTGGTTGGAGATCATGTAGAAAATGTACAGGGAGGGAGCCAATTGTCTTGGTAACAGACATGATCAACTATATTTCCTGAAAAAAAAAATCATTCACCAAGCATTGTTGTCTGACCTGAAGGGAACAGTTAAAACTGTTATTTCGAAAATCTTTGGGACGTATTTATTAAACATTTAAAGACATTTGAAGGCATTGGATTCACAGATACCTGTTTAGTTTGGTTTTGGGAGGAGGTTTGCCTTCCAGAATGATGAAGGGGTAGAAAGGATTTTTTTTTAATAGGTGGATAGTTTACCAATAAATAAATATTATCCCTCTACCCTTATTCATGTTGAGTAATACTTTACTTCTCTAGTAGTCCCACTGAATCAACATCAGTGAGTATAGCTCCATTGAAAACTTAACTTGACTGTCAGGCCTGGTCAACATGGAAAAGTTCTATCAGCATAGTTACGTCAAGTCGGGGTGTGGAAAAAATCCACACCGCTGACTGACATAGGGTCATCATAACCCTAATGTAGGTGCAGCAATGTCAACAGTAGCAGGTTTCATTAACATAGCTAGCTTTGTTAGGGGAAATCGTGTTCCTACACTGATGGAAACCCTCTTTCTGTCTGTGCAGGCCGCATAAGTATGCCAGTATAGTCCCCATAGTTTAGACATATATTTATTCAAAGCTTGCCCTAAGTCCCCTCTGTCCACACACAAACACTTTCACCAAGTTAATTGGTGCTTTCAGCCTGAATCAGTTGGCTTAGCTGGGGGGATGGTTTAAAGATGGGGTGCCGCTTTCACTCAGGCTGGTAACCTGCGTACTTTGCAGTGTTGACCCAGGCTAACTCAGTTCTATTGACAGTCCTCCAGTGCTTAACCACAATTCCCCTTAGGTGCTCAGAGGGACAGACATGTTCTTCCACAGTTCACTGGGAAAAACTTAGAAAGGACACAGTAACTTGGTAGGAATCTGTGCTGTGACCACTCACATCTGGGCTAGGCTAACTGGATCCAGGCCAACTCTGCAGACAAGATATAGCCTATCTGTATAATCTATCTGTCATGTGACCATCCCGAAAGACAGCATACCATACTTCAGTGTTCCCTCTAACTGAATAAGCCTTTTATTAGAATCATATTAACCTACGGCAGCAGTACAATATGTCTTTCATATCATCAGCAACTTTATTTACCATAAATACCTTTTAGGATATTCCGTCCATGAAAAATGAAGATGCAGTTTCCTCCATCATTACAAGTCCTATATGACTGGGTCATTTTCATAAGTGAAAGAAACCTAGGTCTCCTTTATATTAGTCAAACCAAAGAAGGAGTCCTATGGCACTTTCAAAGACTCCTTGTTTGTTTTGCTGAATCAGACTAACATGGCTACCCCCATGGAAGTAGGCAAACCATTTCATTGGAATCATAGCTATTTCCTTTCAAGAAACATTTGTCCTTCTATATCTGCTAAATAGATACCAAGAAACTAATGCTGCAGCGTCAGAGCTTTACTCCTTCTACATATTGACATAACAGTGTTCCCATTGTTCTTCCATCTTACTTTGTTTGACAGTAAGAAAACACACAGATTAAGCTAATGAAGATGGTTATGGATTGTGGGCAGCAACAAGAATAAAAAGCCAAATCCTGGGAAAGTGTTATGTGTTAATTAGCACCTAACGTATGCAAAGACTGAGGGTATCTACACTACAGCAGCTACTGTGTTACAACTATACTGCAACATAGCTATATTGATGGAAGTGGGTTTTTTTTTCCATCGGTGTGGAAAATCCAACTCTCCACAAGGAAATAATTAGGTCAGTGGAAGAATTCTTCTGACCTAGCTGTGTCTATGGTGGGATTAAGTTGGTTTAACTATGTCACACAGCATGTGAAATTGACTTAAATTTTAGATGTCACCCAGGTCTAAGATAAGGTCTGAGGCAACTGATGTATTTCTATTGCCATAGAAGTATCTAGGAATCAATGACCAGGATTTCTAGGTACTACCGTAATAACAAGAGTAACAAGAACATCATTTCATGTGGTTAATCTGCAGGTAGAGCTTTTTGGGATTACTAATCTGTAGGTGGAACTATCCCCTAAAAATCAGTGTGAGAGCTTCTAATGACAAATGCGTCCGCTTTTAAACTGGTTCTGTATTTCTCTCTCAAATTCTTTGTTATAATTATGTACTTTTCTTGCCATGTTAAAAGATAACCATTTCATTAAGTTCCAAAGGGGTAGCCATGTTAGTCTATTGCAGAAAAACAACAGAGTCCTGTGGCACTTTTAAAGACTAACAGATTTATTTATTGCATGAGATTTTGTGACGATTTTCTCCCACGAAAGCTCATGCGATGAATAAATCTGTTAGTCTTTAAAAGTGCCACAGGACTCTGTTGCATTTCATTAAGGAAATCTAAGTGGGTGCTTTGGGATTCTTCAGAACACAAGGATTATTATGCTTAAAGTGTACCCTCAAAAATATAGAGGCATTCAAAAAATGTTTAATGCTTTAAAATGCATTCTGTGGAAAGGAAAAGTAGTGCAACGCAATGGCTCATGGAGATCTGAAAGATGGATTTGAAAAGAATGTGGGTCAAAATCTATGTTGCATTTAAATTCTTCTCTCTGAGACAGAAGACGAAAGCTAGAAGCAAAAATATATTTTTGGCACAACATGTGTTTCTATCATTGTCTCTCTGCCACTTTCTGATGGATGGGGCTGCTCTTCATTCTTTCCCAAAGGGCTTGCTCTTTTTTTGGATGTGAACAGACAAGACTGCTTTCCAAGAGCAGGTGCAAGAAGCGTCAAGAAGTAGAGAGGAGAGTAAATCCAAGACCAGAAGTTCAGGAGACTGATTCCATAATTACTGTAACTTCCAACATTACAGCAATGAGATTTCTTAAAGTCCTCAAATCATGATTTAAGGAGGTAAATAACTCAGTCATAGGTTGGTGGCCTATTGCTGGAGTGGGTGGGTGAGGTCTTGAGACCTGCATTTTGCAGGAGGTCAGACTAGATGATCGTACTGGTCCCTTCTGACCTTAAAGTTTATGAGTCTATGAGATTTCCATAGCAGGCCAAGAGAGTGAAGTGAGATTGATTCAAGTGTTTAAGAGAGAGCTGCCTTAGCTTTGTGTGGTAGCTGAGATATCATGGAGATGCATTTCCCAGCATTTTGTTATGAGATTTACTAAGACTGAGATGGGGGTTGGTGGTAGTGGACTGTAAGTCACTTTGCATTTGCATGAAAATGGAGTTCAAAACATTCCCTCTAGAGTGGTATCCGATACCAAAATTGGATTTGGGAACTCAGAGTACTGTACATGAATATTTGTGCTGTCAATAAGAGTTATCTATATACAAAGCCCTTTACTTGTCTGCTTTCTCTACCATGCTTCCCTCTTAATTCATTTTCAGTCTTTAATGTACTGTTGTTTAGCTTCCTCTCCCATTAGGCCTGTAATGTGCTCCGATTGCCTTCAGCTTGACTGCACTTAATAGCCAGCGTAAATAGAACTTAGTGTAGCATGCACTAACATCTCTATCCATTGTCCGGAGATTAAATACATGCCACAAATGGTTTACGCATCATCAGCCTCGAGCCCCGGTTTCATATCTCCCAACCAAAAGAGGATATTAAATTAATTTGCAGGTTGCTTTAGCAAAGCCTAAAAAAAATAGAAAGAAAGAAAAAAGAAAAAAACCCTGAGGGTCATTATGCATATAGTATCCATCAATCAAAAAGAGCAGTGGAAAATGATAATAGCAGGTCATTACAGGCGGACAGGTGCACACATATTTAGTTCTATATCTCGTTCAGGCCAACGCTTAATGGGGTTAACTGGAGAGGAATGTGTGTTATGTGTATACATGAGCAAAAGGCAAAAGGGCAGTGGTGTGGCATGAGAGGTCAGATAGTTCCAGAGCTTCACATTTAACCCTTTACTGCTCTTTGACATTAGCTGTTGCATAACACTGGTCTAGAGACAGAGCAAGGTAAAGAAAAAAGAACATGAAACCACTATAAGAGGAGGTCTAAAAGAGCAGATGGGAATTCTGTGCCTCCTTTGCTCACCTGTAGAAAGTTTCCAAGTTCAAAATCCTGGGCCTGAACACCCCTGGACTAAAGACTCAGGCATCAAGGCTAGAAGGGGCCATTGTGATCACCTAGTCTGGCCTCTTCAGGACAAAGAAATTACCCAAAATAAACCAATCTTGATTAAAAAGATGTGATGGAGAATCTACTAGAACCCTTGGTAAAATGTTTCATTGGTTAATATTAATCCAGGATGAAACTGTCTTTAGCGTTTAGGTTAGCAGAAGTCAAAAGGGATATTCAGACCAGAGCACAGAGAAACAGAAGATGCACAGCACCAAAAAATTGAATGGGGATCAATGGACAACGCTTGGGTATTGGCTTAAGATGGGGGATGTACTGACCATCAACATTATTCATGCTTGGCCATGGGTATAAGTGATTGGTTAAACTAAGATGAAACAGTGGTCTTGGAGCTAATACAATGAGACTATAAATCAAGTAGCTGTACACAGTTTTGAAACAACTCAAAGGCACAATTTTTCACTCTGCCGCTAGGGAGAATGTCCATACACATCAAAGAGAATGCTACATGAGTAAAGAATGAAGGGACATAGCCCAAGGAAGTGGCACAGTTATGAGATGAAGGACAGTCTGAGGGTTACTGCAGGCTAAGAGCCAGGCTATCTAGGGTCTATTTTTGATTCTGCCAGATTTCTACATGACTGTGCAAGTTTCTGTGCTGTCATTTTCATTATCACATGAGAAAATATATATATATATATGGAGCAAGAATTGTCATTGAAATTCAGTTCCCCATTTTTCTGGAACATTACGGAGATCATGACACACTCTACAATGCTGAAGAAAATCTATCCCTGGTTATCACACTCTCAACTGTAGACACAGACCCTTCTGTGGTCTTGAAATGTCTTATGGGTCTCTGAGGAAGAGTCATATAGGCCAGCAATGCTTTTACAGGGATGGGATGGGATGTGATGCTTCCTCAATTCCCTTATTTTCCATTCAATTCAATTATGGTTTTATACGTAGTAGCGGTTCTCCAAATTTATAATTCTGTGGTCTCCATAAGTAAAAGGTCATCATATTCTACACTGGTCCTGCTGCTTGCAAGCTTCCAATTCTCCAACAGCTTGATTCTCAAAATTTGACATGGATTACGGGTATTATGGCTCCTATAGTAAGAGACACTGACACAGAATATGAGTGACTTTTTACTTAGAGAGTGATTAGGCAAGAATACCCTTCAACATTATTCTACAAGTGTCTACAACTAGCTGTAATTTACATAAGATACAATGCTGCCTTTAGGATTTTGGAAGCCCTGTGCAAGGTTAGTAAAATGTGGGATTTTTAAAAATTTTCTGTAAACTATAACTTCAGGCCACAAGACCAACCTTCACAAATTGGTACTACCTTTTGAATTTTGTGATAAATGGAAATGCTTCCTCTATGGTTTGGGGGCCTCCTTGGCACAGGGATATCTGCTATCTCTTAAAAAATTGCCTATACATAAAGTCAGCTTATGGTACATCATGTTTTGAGTGAGAATGAATACAGGTTACACATATTACCCACAGATCCCTTTGATTTGACTGCTGGCTTTTTGCACCCTCCAGGTTAATGTAATGAGACAGCAGATATAAGTAATAATTTAGATGGGAGGGTACTGATTTCATATGCTTTACATTAAGTAGCAGCATAATGTTCCCTCTCAGTTAAAGTTTCCATGAACTGGAGACATCTTCCAGGGTCTAAGCAATGGAAAAAATATCACCCTATCCCTGAACAAGGGATCCATAGAAACAATATAAACCAAGATCACCAGGCAAATGTAAACAGTGGGCCAAATTCAAAGCTTCTCCATTGATGTGAATTGGCTTACCCAGGGTCTAATGTAGGCTAAAATCTGGCTATTAAGACATTGCATTCCGAGTGGAAAGAAAAAGTAATGTGTGTGTGCATATACGTCTGTGGGTAGTATACTGAAGTCTGATTCATTAGGGTCAGAAACAGAATCATGGCCATATCACAAATCTCCTTATGCATCAAGGCATATTAGAGGGGCCTACAATAACAGAGGAAGCCATGGCAGTGACATTAATTCCATGAAGTAACTTCTTGCATTGCCTTTGAAATTGTTTAGAATACCCCGTATAGCAATGTTGTTTTGGACAGAACTGTTTTTGGCAACCTGTACAAAGCGTGCCTTACAGCCACAGAGGTACCGGTGCACTCTGGGACTCTTGAGGCACCTATCTCTGCATAACTGTTGGAATCAAAGGGTTGGGAGTAATTTCCAAATGTAAGAAACTTCAGAGTGGGAGAGAGATAACGCAGCAGAAAGATAAGATGACTGGCGGAATTGGTACTATTGCACATGTGAGTTTACTGTCCACACCATGACAGAACTCTGGCAGACTGGTCTTGTCCAACTAGACCTTAGCTGAAGATGTTTTCCTAGATGTTGCAACCGGCTGGTACAACCAACTCTTTGTAAAATGCCTGGGACACCTATTGTATGTGTATGCAAGACATTGTGCATGTACTGCAAAGCTAACGTGTTCCATTGAGTACATTTGGCAAGATATTTTCACCTAAGTCCTCACCCAATGCCCACTGAAGTCAATGGAAAGACTCTGTTAGATCCAATGGAAAACTACTGGATTAGTCCCTTAGTACAGATAGGACCCAAGAAGGGTGGTAATTCAGTTTGGCCTAATTCAGGGACAGGTGAAGAATTTCACTAGAAACCTTGGAAAGAAAAGGTGGGTGAAATAATATCGTTTACTAAACCAACTTCTGTTGGTGAGAGAGACAAGCTTCTAAGCTTACACAGAGCTCCTCTTCGAGTTTTGGAAATGTACTCATTATGTCACAGCGAAATGCAAGGTGAAACAGACTGGTTAGCATAAGTTGTTAAAACACATGTCAAGGGACCATTGAAGGTGAAGTAGAAACTTTGGAACTCATAAGAACTCTCCTAGGAAATGTTCATTTCTGGTGAGTAATTTGTGCCTGATTTTCATTAGCACTTGGCTGTCTAAAGTCAGTGGGAGCTGTGGGTGCCCAGCAATTGGGATCCAAGTTTGTTTTTAAACATGAAGAGTTGTCATTTTCTGCCACGCTGCTCACCCTTTTCTCTCTTCCTTCTCATTGCTTGTTTGACTGGGTGTCAAATACAAAATCTGCATTGATGAAGGCAACAGGCTGCTAGAAGATATGGATTTCATCCTAAACTGTTATAAAGGCAGTTTACTCTTTGTTTCTTTCATTTTAAACAGCTGTTTGATCAAAGTGTGTGTGCTGTAGGGAGTAGCTGGGGAAGGGAGGAAGGTGAGAGGAAATAAGTGTGGTGGCACTGTGTCTCTAAGCAATCCCTCCTGTTAAACGTTGCATGCGCTAGAATAAAAGATGATCGCTCTTCATTACAGCAGTCTGAATGAGTGTTACTCAGCTAGTTCCTTTCCTCGCATTATCAGCTCAATACAGCATTAATTGCTGAAGAAAGGGAGTACCGTACACAATCACAGCACAATGGTTTAATCACTCGGACGCTTAAAGTTAATTTCAGACAGTTAATTTTTCACTGACGCTTTCACTCCACCAGAGCTGGCTTGTCTTTGAGCTGCAAACAGGTGGCATGAATGCCCTCAGCTAAAGGTGGTTTATTAATAGCTTTTAACAAGATCATTTGGGCTAATTGAAAATGTGAGAAATGTTAATATCATGCATAAGATTCATGAGGTTTTTTTTAAAGATATGTTAAAAGCATTTATTGAGTAGTTTCTGGAGGGAAAAACGAAAAAGGTCTCCCCTCTCGGGCCACCTCTCACCTGCTCTCTTTTTGATGACCTCACCAGTTGTGCTCCATTAGCATGCTAGGAAGCAGTATTCTGACACTATAGTAAAGGCATGAAATGGAATCTCTCATAGGGAGAATTCACCTATCCTTTCCTGGACTACCACTTCCTCTTCAATCTAGCAGGTCTTTTAGGTTACACAATGATTCACATACTCTATTCTGAACCTCCTATCCCCCCTACACACAGATTCTACCACTAGCACTAATATTTCCGTTCCTTTCACACATACTGTCCATAGGTTGAAAATGTGAATACGACACTCACGTTGTTTTCTAGGAATAAATTTGTGGCTTCAAAGGATCAGTCTTATATTCAGCAGGACATGAAGGGGCTTTGTATGGAGTGGAGATGAGCCTGAACCACAAAACGAAGATCTGGACCCAAGCTTCTGCAATGTTTGGCAAATATTCAGATTTGAAGTTTCAGTATGGCCAATGACCGTGGTAAGGAGGGTCTACTATAGAGTTTGAACCTGGGTCTGAATTTTACCCAGTTTCTGAGAACTGTCAATTCTCTCCTCTTGTGCTGAGGCCAGAATGAAAGCAGTACAGTGCATTCTGCAATAAATCTGATGAGAGCATCTGGCTTGACCAGCAAACTTGAGGGCTCTCTTTATTCAGGCTTGCCAAGTAAAGGGGCAAGATTTTCCAGAGTCATTAGTGAGTTTGGTTGCTGCAGCGTGTGCGTACTTAACTTGAGATGCTGTGAAGGGCCTTGATTTTCTGAATGTACACTGCACCTCTGAAAATCAGGTCAGCTTAGGTTGCCTCAGCTTAGGCAGCCAACAACTGAGAAGTCAGAATCGCTAGTGACTTTGGAAAATCTGGGCCAAGCTATTTGATACCGCTGGTCAGATCTTAGCCCAGCAGTGAGAGGAAACCCCATCCAAGAAAACTGTTTATTTATTACAAAATGGTCAAGAATTTTTAACTGAAAGTGTCCTCTATGTCAGTACTTTTCAACTTGTTTTCATTTAGAGACCCTAAAATTCTTCAAATGGATGTTTGGATCACCCTAGAAATATTAGACATAGTCTGCAAACCACAGGTTGAAAATCATGACTCAGTGTTATCCAGATTCATCTTAGAAACATCTGCTCTAAAATTTATATTAAAAACTGCTTTCCTTCTGAGTCTCATTCATCTTCTCTAGATCCATCTTTGAGCTGTTCCTCTTTATATTTTCATGACGCTTTGGTTTAATGCTTTTCCCTTATGAGCGGGCTTGGAGGGAAGGCACCCTTTTGATACAACACTGTGACTGCAGATAGGCAAGGACACTCAAATGGAGACTAGCAAAGAAAAGAGGCAAAAAAGAAATAGGAGACAATAGAAGTCATGGATGGCGTTACGAGAAAGAATCATATTCATGGAAACAATTAATTTGACATGTATCCAAAATTAGACCTTCACAGGAACTACAATTGCTGTTATATGGGAAATTCTGTGATTTTGATTTTTTTTTCTGTCCAAAATGGAATGAGTTTAGAAAATTCCCCATGGAACAAAATTTTGGAAAAAAAAAAAAGTGTTGTTTTGATTTTGACTCATTTATTTATTTATTTTAGGAGGAAAATACATTTTGAAACAAAAAATTGGAAAATGTCATTCTGAAAGTGTCAGAATAGAAGATTTTTGATCTTAAGAAAATACTCCCGCCCCCCCCTTTTTTTTAACTTAATTTTGTCCAGATTGACACATTCCCATGGAAAGACTGGTCACTCGCTCAGTTAGTAGAATTTCACAGAGAAAGCTAGTGTGGTGCTACTGAAAGATGTGATGAAGGGTGAGAACGCTTGTCCTTGGTCACAAGAACATTGTCCCCAGGAAATAAGAAATTATATTCTGTTTTATATGACACATGTCCCTGATTATGCCCAGTGAGGGTGCATAAGGGTATAAGAAGGAGAGCAGGACCTCTTTATTCTGATCACCTCAGAATCAGTATCAGTAACAGCTCTGTATCAGTCATTATGGTCCAGTGGCTCAGTCGCAGCGTTGGCTGGGGATTAACTGGAATTTGTGGCCAAGAGTAGGTGGTGTTATAAAACAGACTGTAATGTTCAGAGAGTGATGTTTGGAACCTGCAGCTAGTCACTCCATAGGGAACTGGTTATCATTTTTTAAAAATTTATTTACCAGCTCTTATAACACTGATGCTGTAAAAATAACAGCTTCCCTTTCAAACTCCGTATTTTGGAGATCACGAAGGTTAAGACGCATCTTTCATGCTGAATTCTCAGAGAGGGTAAATGTCTGTTTTATAGTTTCTTGCTATCGTGATGAGTTCCCACACAAAGCCAAGACAGAAGGAAAAATCAGACTGAGGGATACAGATTGAGAGAAAGGACTTGAAAGGAAACACAGTCACTCCATTTGTTGTGCTGCTTTAGGCTAACCATTATTCACAGTCCTTTCCCCATATTGCATATTTCATGATTTGCTTAAGTGATTTTAAATTGCTTTTGTGATTTCATTTAACAGAGACCACAAGCAAAGTGACCCTAAAGTCTATCAAATGAAACATACAGCACAAAGGGACAGAAGGCCTCAGCTGCCTTACGCTGCATATGGCATGGCCATGCACAACAAAGAAGGGAAAGTAAAGGACTCTTGATAACTGGGTTAGGGCAGAGGAAAAGTGCCACAGGACTCCAAGTTTGTTTTGCTGAACTAGACTGACGCGGCTACCCCTTTGGAGCTTATTAATATAAAGTGGCCCCACAGAGTGGTTTCTGCTCAATCTATGGCTGCGTCTACACTTGTAAATTAAGTCGATTTAAGCTTGCTTAAGTCGACTTAATTTACCCTGCGTCTACACTACAGTTTCCTTAAGTCGACTTAAGCAGCTTGCTTAAGTCGACTTAAGGAAAATAAAGTCGACTTAATGAAAATCAAGTCGACTTTATTAAACCACCTTTTCATTAGACTTAAGGCTTAATTCGACTTTTTAAAGTCGAATTAAGCAGTGTAGCCCTGGGGTAGCCCTAAATTGACTTAGGGCTACCCCAGGACTACACCAATGCCCACCCTGCCGTGGGGGGGCACACAGGGGAAGCCTGACATGCCCCCTCCCAAAGGGCAGGGCAGAGTCCTCTGTGATGCTGTCTGGATTTAGGGAATCATTTATGATATTATTTTCTATTCATATATCATACTGGTATAATCCATAGGAACTATGTCATGTTTGGTATCAATAGAAAGGTAGTAATTTACTGGGAATGATTATTTAGTTTATGTCTAGGAATTCTATTTTGATTGGAAGTTAGGAATTTGGTGTTATATCTATACTTTTATGATTCTGTGGGATCGGCCCAGACAGGATGTCGCCAACCATTGTATCCTTAATGTTAAGGAATCTTCCAGGAACAAGGGGTCCAGGGCCAGATGAGTAAGGGACTTAGGGGCTGCAACCCTGAGATCCTTGGCTGGGAGGGCCCTGCCTGCCCCACAAAAATAAACCCAGTTTTATCGAACCAGATCCTGCGCTGGCTTGACTCTGCCCCCATTCAGGTCCTGGAGTGCTGCATCCTTCAGGGTGCGGCAGCCTCCCATGTGCTCCCAGCCCAAGCACCACCACAACCGGCAGACTGTAGTATGTCACACAGGGGAACAGCATCTGCCAGGTGTGTCGTGACAGAAAAAAGTTGAGAACCACTACTATATGAGTTCAGGTAAAGAATAAGCAGAAGGCACAGGTGAAGCAATTTTTCAAATTTCCAGTTTCTGGGCAAATCTTGCTACTGTGGAACATAGAAAAGACATACAGAAACATATCACTTGGGACAGGGACCATCTTTTATTCTATTTATATAGCATGTAGCATAATGGGGGCCTCCTCCTTCCTGGAGGCTCTGAGCACTGGGGCGGAGTCAATAGTGTAAAAATGTTGCAAAAAAAGCAAACACCATTCTGGGATGTATTAACAGGAATATTGTAAGACATGAGAAGTAATTCTTCCACTCTAGTCCTCACTGATAAGGCCTCAGTTGGACTATTGTGTCCAGTTCTGGGTGCCTCATTTCAGGAAAGATGTGGACAAATTGGAGAAAGTCCAGAGAAGAGCTACTGGAATGATTAAAGGTCTGGAACACTCGACTTATGAGGGAAGATTGAAAGAGATGGGTTTGTTTAATCTGGAAAAGAGGAGACTGAGAGAATACATGATAACAGTTTTCAAGAACCTAAAAGTTTGTCACGAGGAGGAGGGAGAAAAACTGTTCTCCTTAACTGTTGATGACCGAACAAGAAGCAATGGGCTTAAATTACAGCAAGGGAGGTTTAGGTTGGACATTAGGAAAAAATTCCTAACTGTCAGGGTGATTAACCACTGAAATAAGTTGCCTAGGGAAGTTGTGGAATCTCCATCATTGGAAGTTTTTAAGAGCAGGTTAGAAAAACACCTGTCAGGGATGGCTTAAGATGTTACTTGTTCCTGCCATGAGTGCAGGGGGCTGGACTCAATGACCTCTCATGATCCCTTCCAGTTTCTAGGATTCTATGATACTTAAACTGAGCTATCACTAAAAGGAATATTGCTCAAATTTTGCCAGGAGATTTCAGGGGTCTCTAAGGGGGAAATTGACCCCTACCCTGCCCCCACCGCTTCAGCATCCCCATTCCTAAGGTGAGAGTAAAATCTTTGCAGAGGAAATGAGAAACCACTGTGAGCTGAGGTATGTCACTCCTAGCTGGAAAAATCGGATTTTGAGATTTTTGCCCCTACTGCAGCACAATTTTCTTTGATGCAGCTGTGTGATGAGTTCACATCTGTTAGTGCCACATGTTGCTCTGCATTACACAGATGCAAAGTCTCAATTTTTCTAATTAGCAACAACATGAAGTATATCTTCATTTTCTGTTCCCCTTCCCTCTAATAAACGTGCTATTAACAAGGTTACACATCCGCATCGGTGGTGTTTAATTCAATAAGTGCCAAGATTGGGTTAGTTTGCCATGTCCTCTTGATATGGTGTCTGTCCACACACAGAAGCATTTGCTTGTAATATTACGTGGCAGGCAAAGGGCAAAAGGTGGGGACATTTACTTTGTTTAGCAACAACAGCAGTTGCCTGGTATTATCCAAAATTAATCTCTTCTGGGCTAGTTGTATTTCAGAGCTCCTCTGTAGTAGTTTGTGCGTGCACATGTAGCGAGATAGATACACACACACACACACACACGTTATAATGCAGGTGTGTATTTCTATCTATATTCAGACACATCTATTTATATTATGAAGTGTGTATATACATACACGCATGCAATTCATTCTATGGTATGCATATCTATCTGCATATTCTGATTCCTGTCTCATCAGTGCTTTGCATTACAGCACCCTCTCTGCTCTGTGAGTCAGTCGGGAGATTCATGCTGCCTCCTGTGACCATAAGTAAAGTGAAGCTGTTCAGTAGCCAGGGGTAGGATTCTGTAATGAAGCAGAGAAGGGAGAAAAGAAACTGAGAGGGAATTAAGAGAATAAAAGGGACAATCAGGCTTCAAAAGCGACTGTCTCTGTGGTGCTCTGAACACCAAGGGTTCCACAGCGAGAGTTCTTTTCAAGGCAAGTCTGTTCTCCCCGTACAGGCCTCAAAAACACACTTTTCTGAGTATCTGTGCGTTTGGGCACATGGGCTGATCACCTGTGCCCTTGGTCACTATCGCGATGATCAAATTACAAGGGGCTAAAAATTCCACGTAGTCTCAGCCACTCTCCTTTGGCCTTCCCTCATTCATATTCCACCTGACTATGCCGGGGAATTCCATGGGGATACAACAGCAATTACTTGTGTGATTTAATTGGCATTATCATTTTACTGGCTTGACAGAGATAAATCGCCCCATTGGAGGAGGCTGCAACTGTGACAGCAAAGCAGAGAAAGACTCTCTCCTTTCATCTGAAAGAGGAGATGACTACCGATGTATCTTAAATAGTCCAATTAATTATAACTGAGCTAATTATTGAGAGCCAATCTAACAAACAAACGGAAGGCTTGATTGTTTGGTAATTGACTATTTGTTTCCAAAATGGTGTCTTTTTTCTGTTCTGTGCACAATCAAAATAACTAGAGGGATGGCCTTAGAGGCATTTAAAATAAGCAACCACATGGGAGAACAAGGTGAAAAGTGCATCCCCTGATGTTAAATGTTCTTAGGACCCATTTGTAACAAAGAGAAAAAGTTGTTACTCAGTTCTGTTCTGATATACTTCAAATGTCTGCTGCCAGCTGGCCTGGTCTACACTGACAATGGAGGTTGACATAATGCCATTTACGTCCACCCCGTTAAGCATGCATCTTCACTGACATGTCAGTCACACCGACCTAAATCACATTGAAATTCTACTTAATGAAACCACTCTCTCAAGCAGCATAGTGCAGAAGTCAAATTCTAGATGTTGAATTACCATCAGTGTAGACAGAGCACAATGTAAGATGACATCGTTGGCCTCCGGGAGCTATCCCATAAGTCTCTGTTTTGACCACTGTGGACATTCACAGTCTGCTGCACCATGGCCATGAAAGCAGAACATAGCTCATCCTCTCAAACTATGGAAAATTTTGAATTCTCATTTTGTGTTTGGTCAGGGTGGAGAGAACTTGGTAGCTGAACACCTCATGGCAACGGCATGCCCCAAACGAACCCCAGCATGGAGTTGATTTGAAGTCTTGGATCTCATCGACCTGTTGGGCAAGGAGTCCGTTCTTGCTCAGCTCCGAGCCAGCAAAAGAAATCATGATATCTATGAGAAGATATCATGTGGTATGCTTGAGAAGGGCCACAATCCGAACGCACAGCAGTGCCACGTTAAAATCAAAGAGCTGAGGCAGGCACATCAATGGATTAGGAAGGCAAACAGTCATTCTCGCTTGGAGATGTGCCGCTTTTATGAGGAGCTGCATGCGATTCTTGGTGGTGATCCCATCACTGTGCCTCCCTGAGGAATCCACTATAAATGAGGGTCACTCCGTGGAAGATAATGAGGAGGAGGACAGGGGGCAGGAGAATGGGATATCCCGGACCTGTTCAGCACTCCAAAGCAGCCCAGCTGGTCGCAGGATGGTGTCAGTGAATGAGATAGTAGAGAAGGCCCATCTGGGGAATGTGTTTATTAAATCTCATTGCTGGGGGTTACATCCCTAGTCATGCTTCTACTTTTTGTGAGAAAAGGAGTTTGTGTTCAAAGGGGATGGCATTCCTGGGGCTAGGTAAAATTCTGCATAGGGACACCACAGGAACTGACTGCTGATGTGCACAAGAATGCTACGAGGATTCTCCATGGATATCTGTAGGAAACATTCATGAAGGTACTCTGCAATCCTCTGCAGAAGGTTTATTTCTTCCATCACAATAGGAGAGTTTACCAGGCCACGCTACTATGGGAGCAGGCATCATTGCAGAACATATCATAGCAGCATAAGGGCCCGGTCTATACCCCAGCTTCAGGCATAACTTCCCTTTCCATCTGCATTACCCTCAGGAGACTGATGTCGCCCAGGGTCACCCTTGTAAAGATTGTGGCCCTTGGACACAAGACATCATGGCACTGTTTGTACGGACATTAAGGAACCCAATACTGGTCACCCTACATTTTCTGCAGCCTTAATTTGCCCATAGGTTCCTGTAATCCATTTTCCCCACCTCCTGCCAGAATACACTTTGGGATGTTAAGGTGGGGGAGGAGGGGAGGCAATGGTCCCTCTCCTTGGTTAATTGTTTATTGATGAGCTGGGTGGGACAGCGGGAAATCTCTGTACTGGATGCAAGGGCTCCTCTCTTACCATGTCTGAAATGGCAGTCCAACCCCTGCGATACGTGCAGATTGGAAGGTCATTCTTGCCTCACGTTCTGTATAGTCAAGGGACTTCTTGTAATAATGTATCATTTTTTAAAACTACATGGGCTCATCTAACAACCAGGAACGGTGTGCTTTTCTTGCCCTACAGTCGAGGCTTTGATCTTCAGCCACCCAACTCTTATGGAGTACCTCTCCCAGATTAGGAAGAGGAAAATAAATCCAGGGATGACATGATCCGTGACCTGAAGAACGCCTCCTCGGCAGCTCATACGGAGCTCAGAGCCTGAAGAATGTCCTTGACCATGAAACTGAACATAGAAATAGAATGAAATGCCCCTCTGCCTTATATATTGGACAGACAGGACAGTCTCTGCGCCAAAGAATCAATGGACACAAATCTGACATCAGAAATTGCAACACTGCAAAACCTGTAGGGGAACACTTCAATCTCCCTGCCCACTCCCTTAACGATTTGTTAATAGCTGTGTTGAAACAGATGAATAACAAATCACAGCTTCAAAGAGAGTCTGCAGAACTCGAACTTATATGCAAATTTGACTCAGTTGTCTTGGGGTTAAACAGGACTATGGATTTTTCTCGCATTACATCAAGTGAATTGACCTCCCCCTCCTCTATGTGCTGTTCCCCAGTGTTTTGAATCCTAACACCTATTTTGATTTGCTGTTACAGCCTGACCTGATGCTATGTCATACACTCCCCTGCATTTAATTTCCTCCCACTCTGTAACTTTCCTATCTTCAAAGCGTCTGACGAAGTGGGATTTTCTCCCACGAAAGCTCATGCGATTAATAAATCTGTTAGTCTTTAAAAGTGCCACAAGACTCTGTTGTCTTTCTACAATAGACTAACACGGCTACCCCTTTGGAAATAGACATGAAGGCTAGGAGAACAGTGAGGGTTCAGGACATGGAGGATAGAAGAGCAGCATGGAAACAGGCATGTTAAATGCAACAGTAGAAGTTGCTATATATTATGAAGTATCAGCCTGACATGCTGAGGTGCCTGGTTAGCTTCAGGAACAGCAGCAGCCAGACAGAGTTCCTCTGTGGTCCCTCCAGAATGAATAGCAACCCATGATTCCAACCCTCACCCCCAAGTGCTTCAACTGGAGGTTGAGCAGTGTGCAGTACATCAGCGGGAGCAGAAAGGGGTGATGGACCCTTTGAGAACTGCACCATTACATTCCTTCTTGATTTCCCCCTACACTCCCCCAGAACCAGTCAGAAAAAAATAACAACTGGTTTATAAAAAATCTGTCATTATTCACTCATTTGTTAGTCTTTCAAAGTCCCACAAGACCCCTCGTTTGTTTTTCTGAACTAGACAGACACGGCTCCCCCTTTGGAATTTCCCAGAGGGGTAGCAGTGTTAGTCTGTGTACAGCAAAAAACAATGAGAGTCCTGTGGCACCTTAACAGATTTTCTTCAGCATCTGACGAAGTGGGTTATAGCCCACGAAAGCTTATGCCGAAGAAAATCTGTTAGTCTACAAGGTGCCACAGGACTCTCGTTGTCCTTTGGAACTTGTCATTCTGTTTCACAAAAATTATGACACACACAGCAAGCATAGATAACTGTTGATATATATTTTTTGCACAGGAACTATTAAACTACACCATGGGAATTAGGTGCCTTGTGGGATTTTCAAAAACTCCTAGGCACCTTTCTGCTTCTTTAGGCAACTAAATACCTATAAAAATTTGTCCCAACATGACTAATCTATGTGGCATGAAACAGTAACTGAAATCAATATAAACCCAGTGGTAAAAGCTAAGTGCCATGTTATCGGCATAAGGAAAGAGCATTTTAAATCTGCTTTTCCCATGATAAAATGTAAAAAAAAAAAAAAAAAGTCTAGAATAATTTCTGGAGGCTATATAAGTGGTAAGAAAAACACTTACACACATGTTTGAGTTCCAAAGGGGGAGCCGTGTTAGTTTAGATCAGCAAAACAAACAAGGAGTCCTGTGGCACTTTTAAGGACTAACAATTGTATTTATCACATGCACTTTCATGGGAGAAAAATCCCACTTTGTCAGATGCTTTGAAGATGTTTAAGTTTAGGTTCATTCATATTCAGAAGAATATCATTCAAGCATATGCTTATCTCCCATTGACTTCAAAGCACTTGTGTTCCTTGAATAGGGATGTTTGCCTGAACAGTGGCATAAGTCTCATGTTTCAAAATGAAAGTCAATAACGATCAATAATTATGAATTCGGAGAGTCCCCAGAAGGTGCAAAAAATTGTGGAAGGTTCCTAGTTCTGGCCTTTGGTGTTGCATTTGCATTTATGAATGAGCAGCTCATGGAAGATCATTTCTGGACATATTTCTGTATTTAAAATAATTCTATTCCATAGTGACAGAATCACTCTTGTAGCAAAGATGCTGAAAATGGCTCTGTTAAGAGGCAATGTTTTTTCCCCCCTAGTTTAAATGAGTTATGAATAATTGATTCACCTCTTGAATAATTAATAGGATATTCAATAACGAAAGTAATTGTTGGCTCATCCCCTCATTGATAATCAAGCTAAACTTCTCCTTCAATATGTGGGGCATGTGTATATATAAAGCAGTGAGACAGTTTATTGGCCAATAACATGGCTAATGTGCACTCTGGGAGGTCACCTTGTCCAAATATCTCACTGAATCGCAGTGATTCCACCACAGGCTCTCTTTTTAACATCCCTATTGTGTACAGCAAGATTTTGATCATTGTAAAGCTTGCATCTGAAAGGGACTTCTTTTACAGTTTAAACAGAAATCTGCAGCTGCCACTTGCTCCAATTAATGGTCACAGTGGGGTCTTTTCTGTAGAGTGCAAATTAAAGAGAGCAAAATGCTCTCTGAATTCATGGGTCTGCTCACTTCATAGATTTTAAAGTCAGAAGGGACTATCATGATCATCTAGTCTGACCTCCTGCACATTGCTTCAGGAGGCATTGGAACTGAGGGCACCGAGAAGACACCGTTCCAGCTCTCTGCTTGTGGCCCTAGCCCTTTTTTAAAAATATACTTAAATCCTGTGTTTGCAGGTGCCTTATTTGGTTTAGAACTTCTTATGCAGAATGCCTGGCCAAAGTTAGGAACCCGAAACAACAGCTCTGGGTGCATGAGGGCGCAGCTTCAAGCTGAAAAAGGTTAAATAAAAGTTAATGAGTGTAGCTGGAAGGTGTGGAGATTGTACGGGAAGGATGGTTAAGATATTGGGAAATTAGGGCTAGTTTAAGAGGAATCTCTCTTAAGTATTTCTGTAATCCCCACTTCTGTAGATTCAGAGCATCTCACAGTCCTCATAACACCCCTGTGAGGTAGGACTGGGCCCATGAGCTGCATTGTACAGATGGGGAACTGAGGCACAGAAAGGCTAAGTGACGTACTTATGGTCACACAGGAAGCCTGCAGTGAGCACAAAACAGACTGCAGGTCTCCCAAATCCGAGGCTATTTCCCTAAGCATGGAATCATCCTTCCCCGCCCAGGAGCCAGGAGCGAATGATTGACCACTGTGCCTATTACCATGGTGCGAGACAACCAATCAAGATTCGATTGAAAGACTTTATAAATAACCCTGAGAACAAAACGGGTATAATTTATGAACTTCAGGATCAAAGGAAGCTGGACCCCAGTGGAGACCTGTATCATACGTTAAAAGAGCAGCCACACCTAGCTGGGCATCAGTAGTAGCACCATTGTTGACCAGAGGAGCAAAAAGACGTAGGCCTTGTCGACATTACAAAATGATGTTGACCCACATTACGTCAGCATACAGCCACCGCAGTTATTAAATTGCTGATGTGTGCAAACGTGGTTCCTTGTGTAGGCGGCGCACGTCCTCACCGAGAGTGCTTGGACTGTTAGCATGAGGCATTGTGGGTTGGCTCCTGAAGGCCAGGAACAGTTGATGTAAGTAAACAGGGTCTATATTGGCACTGCCTCGACCTGATTACATTGATCGTGGTAGTAAATGGCTCAGGGACGTGGTGTTACTAAATTGGCATAAAGAGGCATTTAGATCTGTAGGAGCCAAATTTAAGTGAAGACACTTCCACAGCTAGTTTGACATGAGGCTGGTCGCAGATCCAGAGCTCCGGGACCAGCCACTGCTGGGGGCTAAAAGGCAGGGCTGAGGCCGGGAACCGGAGGGCTGGGAATGGAGTTGAACTGAGGGGAGAGCGGAGATGGGTGGCACTCCTTGCCTATCCCCTTGCGGGGGCTGGCTTAGTCTCCATTGTCCCCCCCCCCCCAAATTTTCCTTCACACTCCCCTTGGAGGGAAGGTGTCATCTCATCGTTTGGGGGCAACTGCTGTAGAGGAAACAACACGTGCAAAAATGGACTGGAAAAGGTTTTTATTGCGAACACTTTGATTTTTATCCTAAAGCATTGTGTACCTGACTTCATGCTCATCTTCAGTGGTAAGGAGCTCCACAGGCCAGGGGCTGGCACCAAAAATGTCCTTCCCCTGGCTCCCAAGAGATTCACCAGCGTGAAAACTTCCCTCTGGATCAAAATATTCTTAGTGGCTTATTCAAAGTGAGACAGTTCCTTAGGTAGACAGGTCCTTACCTGCTGATGGCCTTATGGATGAGGACTAAGATCTAAAGATGAATCAAGAGGAACAGAACAGCGAGCAGCAGCATGATGCATTCTGCCTTTCACATCTAACCTGAAAGAGCTGAGCAGCAATCAAGTGTCATATAAATCAGTAGGAGCTGACAGTGTTGTTACCCAGGACTGATGAGGACGGAAAAAGGGACAGTAGTACTGTGGCCCCAAATTCAGGAGTTCCCCAAAATGTCAGTAGCTGTGGTGCAATGGGAAGGGGCCCCAGTTTTCTCACAACAGGCCTGCTGGTACCCCCTAACATAACCCTTAAATAATTTCTTCTCCTGTTTCGACAGCATACATGGGTGTCAACATAGACAGTAAAGCAGGTTTGCATCTGTTGGCATTTTGCGTGTGTGTTTGTATGTGTGTATGTACATAGTGCTGTGTGAATGATTTAATACAAAACCTGAAGCAGCTGTGTAATCCTGTTCCAAATCACACTGCAGTCTGGGAAGTCCTCCACAGTGAAAAAATCTGGAGTTCATTTTCACAAGTTGAGTTACTTTATGAGGTTTTCATTTGAAAAAGTGCTCGTATAGACAAGACCTGCAGAGATTAGTGTGCAGCCAGTTTGCTTTGCAGCAGATATATCATCACATCAGTAATATGGGTAGGGTTACTTGATTGTACCCTTATTTATTTCATTTGGTTCTGGTTAGTTGCAGGTTAACTGCAATAAGTGCTGAGGTAGGTGACACAGAAGGATAAATTTGAAGAGATTCTCTTTAGAAAATGTATATCTGGAAAGATTTCCTTTTTCTGGGGTGGGAGGAATGCAGGAAACCACCAAGTGCTTAAAAAAACCAAACACACACCTGCAGCTTTATTTAAAACTCTCTCCTTCGCATCACTATTAGGAATGGGCTGTCTTGTTGTGTCCAAGGTACGTTTGCTCACAATACCACTCAGAGTTCGGCCCACAGACTCTGAGCATTTAGTTGACTGGCTGCCTGTACCCAGCAGAAATTGGATGTCAGGCAGGTCTGCCAGCCAGAGTCAGAGAGGACTTACGGAGCTTGTGGTTGGTGGTAGGGGTAGATTTGGGCAGAGCCTACACTGTCTGTATTATACATTTGTCTCCAGCCAGGGATATCCTTTCCTCTCCATCAGGTGAAAATCACTCAATCTGGCTGCCAACACACAGCCTTTGTCCTATTTAACTCTCTCTCCAGCCCCATGCTGGGGACACACATGGTACCCAAGCTTTGCACTGGCTCTCTGCACAGGGTGAATTTCACCCGGCCAGGGACACAAGTTCACAACCTTCCCACCTCTCTTTCGTTGATTTTGAAACTTTCCCTCCCTCAGCGCCCTCAACAGGTATAGGGGGAGTCGGAATGATAAGAGCACATTGACCAACTTGGGTCTATAATATACAATATCCGCTCCCGCCTCCCCTCCACCTGTCATATTCCTTGAGAGAGAACATTCATTCTCAATGTACTGATTTAGTGTTACAAACAGCAGTGACACCCCCGGCATGGCCACTCCCCAGTCTAATTAAGGGGTTAGTCATGAGTCCTGAGAGCAAAGCTCTGTTAGAGATTTAATTGATGTACAACTGTGGAAAAGTGTAGTGAGTGTAGCAGGAAATGTGTGTGTGGTGGGGGGGGGGGGGCGAGGGAGGATGCATTTCAACCCCTTAGGAAGAAACACTGCACAAAGCCAGTGACCTCTGAGAAGTGATCTCGGTTATTTATGCACACACATAAACAGTTTCATGCATCCCACTGAAATCTCTGTTATTTGTCAATGAGATTTCCCCCCCTTCTTGTGCTTTGCCTTAGCTAACATTTACAGTAAATCTGTTGCAGTGACCATTAAATCTGAAGCTGCCCTGAGCGATAGTTTCAATGGGTGTGTTGACAGCCAGAGTGTTAATAATGATGCAAACACTAACCTGTTTATTGATTTGCTTTTTGTACCCTTCATCCTAACTCACTCCTCCTCGCTCTCTGAGGAGAAATCTTAGAATTAGTAATCAGGTGACAGCTCAGAGCCCCCTTCTGTTCCCAGCAGTGTCATCCAAACCAAACTCCCGGAGATAAATTACAGGTGCCTTATTCTGCCTCTGCCAGCCATTCAATATACTGTTATTCAAAGCAAGATGTAGTATTTGTCATTGGTGCCAGCAGTGAGAAAAAAACAACATAAACAAACATTAACACAGATGTGAGAAGCCTTTAACTTTGACAAGGGAAAGTTTTAAATTTAGCCCTTACGGTGAAGGCCACTGCCTATCCATTAAGGCAGCTTGTCAAAGGATTGGAGAGTTGAGAAGAGAGATGAAGATCAGGATGTTTAGAAGGCCTCCATGATCACGGTGCTTTATCCTCTTCCTTCCAACACCTGGATGCCTGTCTACAAACACTTTATTCAGGAGTGTGAAACTGGTGAAGTATTTGCTTCCAGAAACCTAGATTCACAAAGAGATCAGTTTGTTCACAGAATATTGACAGAGATGGAGACCACCAGTGGTGAAGAAGAAAGAAAGAATTTGATGTACACCCTATGGGCCTAAAGCTTTTGTAACTGCCAATTCAAACACCAACCAAACAGGTGCATGTTTCTGACATTAGCCTTGTTCACATGAGCAGAGTGCTAAAACGGCCTTCAGCGTTTTAAAAATATTTATAAAAAACCTGTATTGCAGTCACCTGACTGCTGCATCGTCTGGATGGCGGAGAACTTGTATCTAAGGCTGTTGAGACCACTGGGAAATGACTGTTTTCTCAAACGTGAACTAGTTTTGAGCTTGTCTTCACTGCCAAATCTTGGGGCAGGTTTACACTGCCTGCTCGTTTTGGCGGCAGTCGAACGGAGATACACAAGTTACTTAAAATAATTTGCATATCTGAGATTGACTGCCTAATGCCCTGCTTGTCCACTATGCTGGGTCGAAGGGAAGGACCTCAGTTCGAGTCAGTGCTACCCCTGTTGCTGGGGTGGTGTTAATAGATCAGCTTCCCGAGCAATTGAGCAGGTTTTACAGTCCGTTCAATCGAACTGGGATGTTCAAACTGACCACGGCGAATTTGCCACCAGCCCAGCCCTTATTATGTTAGCCCGCATCTACATTTACCGCCATTTTCGGCAGCAGTTGATGGGAGATACACAAGGTGCGTAAAATACCTTGCGTATCTCCAGCCCACTTCTTAAATCTTCCCTACACACTACACTAAGCTGATGGGAAATGGCGTCCAGTCGGTGTAGTGTAAGTGCAGCTCTAGGTCCGGTTCGGTTATCGATTGAGCGCGTCTACACAGATGCCTCAATTGAAAACTGAAGATTGTGCTGACGGTGGTGACTTTGCTGCCATTAGTATAGACTTGCCCTCTGCAGGTAGCTGATGTCAGTCAAATTAGTTACATTAATGTGGTGCTGATTGTGACTTTGTGTTCAGTGTAGACAGGGACCCGTCATGGTCAACATCATGTCAGCTGGTTTTTATATTGCGATAGCTAGCTTGATGTAAAGAACGATAAGAACAGCCATACTGGGTCAGACCACTGGTCTATCTAGCACAGTATTCTGTCTTCTGGCAGCGACCGATGCTAGGTGCGTCAGAGGGAATGAACAAAACAGGCAATCATCAAGTAATTCATGCCATCATCCACTCCCAGCTTCTGGTAAGCAGAGGCTACGGACACTCAAGAGGGCTACATCCCTGATCATCTTGGCTAATCTCTGTTGATGGACCTATCCTCCGTGAACTTATCTAGTTCTGTTTTTGAATTCTATTTTTGTTTTGCTCTTCGTAACATCCCCTGGCAACAAGCTCCGCAGATTAACAGGTTGGTATTGGAGACAATGCAAAGCTAGTTTTCACCTCGATGTAGTTAGTCAAGGTAAACACCAGGAGTGGGATTTAGTACTGATTTTGATGAGCTACCTGTGCCCTGCCTCCACTAGGATTTCACAGATTTATAGCTCAGTATAAAAAACATAAGTTGTTTGCAAAGAAGCCAAAACCTATATAATGTCTTTCACCTAGGTATTTCAACATCTTGAGGAAAGACCTTTTATTTATTGTCTATCAACCATATGTGCTGAACTGTATTTAGACAATCACCATAAATTTCAGAGGAGGAGGTGGGAAATTATCACTTCTGTACGTTCAGAGTCAAACCTTAACAAAAAATCTATTATCTACCCAGGCTACTAGACTTCATCAGAGCAAGACTATCCTATATAAAACTTCTCATGTGTGGCTTTCTGCTAGAGGAGAATTGGAGAAATGAAGTAAAAGACTCTTGGGGGGCAGGGAGATCTGAGGTTAATTGGACAAAGCATTCAAACTTGGTGAGATTTTGAAAATGTGGAGGTGTCACATTTGTAAAAAAGATTCCTAACTAGTTGGGGGGGCATTTGTGTTATAAAATGGCTGGGTCTACAAACTCCAAGCTGACTTTATTCGGTTATCCTTAATTGCACCTGCTGCATTAGAATATTTTGGGAAAATTAGCATGGTAAATTTTAGATATTTGTCACCACACAAGGTCTATAACACAAGGTCTGTATATGCACTGCTTAAACCGTGTTTTGCGACCATAAGTGGGAATTAAATGGTACATGAGCTTTGTGCTAGCTCTCTACAGAGAGAAAAAAATTCAACCCATGACTTTTATGACCATGAATAAACTCTGTCAGGAATTTGGCAGAGTTTAGAAACTCTGTAAGGTCTCTGGTATTCTCCACAGGAGTCCTGGCCTCAGGGGCTTTCTCTGGTCTAAGCTTCTACTCAGTTGCCAGTCTTGTTAGCTCGTTCTACTCCTGCTAAATTTATAAGCTCTGAAAGATGCAGAGAAAACCAAGAAGGTCAAGGAGTCTGCAGAGCTTATTAACTTGCCGCCAACTCAAATTGTGAGAGTCAAAGCAACTGACCCAGAAGAAACTCAAATCTTTTCTCACTCTCTGCACAGACTTTAAAAAGCGCAAGCCCAACATTATGATAATTTTATGCTAGCCACTAATGTGGGTCAGAGATATATAAGTTTATAGATATTTGCTGCTTTAGAATAATATAATGTTAACAGTAAAGACAAATAGTGGGCTCCCTCATGTCACAAGTCAGAAAGAGATCAGATTTATCGAAGGTTCTCTAAATCCATATTTCTCACTGACTTCAGTGGGCGCTGCAAGCCCGTAGCACTTTTGGAAATCAAGCCAATCTGAATGCATATAATATGTATTCAGAATTCCATCCCTGGTCAGCAAAGCACATAAGCACATGGGCCTAGGTCCTCAGTAGCATTCAGGCAGCTAAAGTCCTTTGAAATCCTGATTCCATTAAAGTCAATGGGAGTTTTGACCTCAATGGAGCCAGGATTTTACCCTTTCATCACTATTTAGTTATATATATATATTATAATTTTTAATATGATTTTTTTCATGCCGTTGTTCATCAAAAGCCTCTTAGAAGAGAAACTAAAATCTGCTTACTTTTCTTTCCTCTATCACACTGGTTTATTATTGTAGGGTTGCTCGTGTTTATGAGATTTAGACTGCTGTGAAGGATGGTTTGTCATTTCAAATTTTAATTAAACCTAGCGATGGGCCTGAACCACAACATTCGGATTCAGATGCGAAGCAGGTTTGATGATGGAGGTTGGATGAGGATGGTGCTGGGGTTTTCGGCTGGAGCCCATTTTTCATTGTAATGGCTATGTTGTGAACTATAATTCATATAAAGGCCTATGTGAATAGCCAAAAGATAAAAGGAAAAAGTGTACATTAGGATTTGGTCTAAGCAGGGCAGCAAACAAGCAGAATCTCTACTAAAAGTATATGTGCTGCTTTTTAAAATGAACTGAGAGGAGAAAGTTTTGGTTTATAGCTCTCCACACAAGGAAAAAAATTAAAAATTGGAGAGAGACAACTTCACCTTTAAAATCATGTGTTTCCTTTGATGGTATTTCACCCGCCCTCACTTTACATACATTTCCCCACATAATTCCACAATCCCACCCCTCCTTTATTTACAGGGGCTCATTGTGCCTGTTGTTTACAACACTGTCACCATGATTTATTACCGAAGAAAAGCGCTGCACCCAGGTTATGAGCCAATGAATTATTTCCACTGAGATTCTTACCCCTGCATGGCTAGGTAGAGACCCGCCTGTTATAAAAGCTGATGAAGAATTGGTGGGGACAAGGTGAATCCAAGTTAAAAAGGAAATGTGGAATAATTGTAAATTAGGACACTGAGATGAGATGAAAAAAATATAGCTAAACTCAGGAGTCCTTTTCCCTCAGTGGACTGAGGAAAAAAAAGAGCCATCAATCACAGGAGACAAAATAAGTCATCTGCTGATCCATTGTGGCTTTGCAAAAATGACCCACTGTGAGAACTGGAGAAAGGAGAATTTTAAAGGCACACTGCCAGCTACTATCTCCTGTCAGAACCTGAAAAATAATTTCTCTTTTTCTACCATTTTGTCCCTTTTCATTAGGCGGACACTGATTTCTTTGCCGGGCTTAGCAAATTCTTGAATTTTGCGTATCATTATTATGAATACCTCGTTCTTATATTGCGCTTTTAATCAGTAGCTCTAAAGTGCTTTATAAAGGAAGGTCGGGATCATTATCTGCATTTTACAGATAGAAAAACTGAGGCATGGAGAGGTGAAATGTCTAAGGTCACACAGCAGGGCCAGGGTGGGACTAGAAACCAGATCTCCTGAGTGCCCAATCAGGGCTACAACCACTCGTAAAAGCTAAGTAATTGACTAGCCTGTGTGAAGAAGGCTGAAATTCACCACCTCCTAACTAGGGGCTGAGCTAATGGGTTACAATTATATTTCTCAGCTGTCATCGCTTCCCTGCTGCCCTGCCTATGGAGTAGAACCCAAATAATTTTGCTTCCTATCCAATGTTCTCTTACACCAAACCCCTTGATTACCAAATGGGGATGAAAACCTCCTTCATTTGAGTCAGGGACTCCCAGTGCGCTCATTCTGATTCAATGTTGGTGTAAATGAGGTTCCCATAAAAGGTGCAGGATTGACAGCCCAAGAAATAGGATCCTCGAGGACAAGTACTGCACCGCATAGGCCACAGTTGCGCCACATTCCTTGCGCTTCATTGTCGATGGGACCATTCTCTGACCCATAACCATCTCGGGGCTGCTCTCAGCCATGCTGGCTGGTATAGCCTTCAAGAGGAAGGCTTGCCTGGGATCACTGGCTTGTACTGATCTCCAGCTACCCCCATGAAGCCTCTTGTGCTGAGGAATCCCAGGCTAGTGGGTTACATCAGCTTTGTGCCACTTCAGCAGAGCAAATGGGCCAGACTAGAGATGAAGAACTGGGAGCGGAGGGATGGGAGAAATCAAATGGCTTTTCAGGAGAGTTTCAGGCACTGTTACTAACCAAGATGGATTTCAGATATGAAACTTTAGAACCTCTTATCCAAAGAAGTCCTTTCATCCTCAGCAGTCCCTGGAAATATCCTGCCCATTTTCCTCCTGGCTCCAAACTTAAGGTCCTCCTCCATAAAAACTGACTCACTGATTTTCTCTGTACAGCCACTTCAGTGAGCGGCTGGCACAGAGCTCAGCCGTTGTAGGCAAAGCTTTTCTTCACCTGTGGGGAGTGCAGCATGGTATCTGTGCTTTCGAACAAGAAATGTAATAACTTCCATATCAATGGTCTGGGAGAGAAAACGTCGTGTTTTTGCTGTTTGTAGCTGTTTCAGCATTTTTCTGTAACAGATGAGAAACGCTTGCATTGAGCAAAACACAGATTTATGGCCAATAAAGTGTAGCTTAAGTTTATAGGGGCTATACATTCTTTTAAAAAGAACTGATATTAAAAAAACTATTTTTTCCCTCTTGTCTGTGTAAGAAACCCTCTCCCATGTCAGTTAGTATTTCAGCATTGTAAAGCAGCTAGGCTCTGTCTACACTAGAAAAGTTAAGTCAACTTTTGTTAAGTCGACTTAATAAGGTCCACTTTAAGTCGACTTAAAGTGGACCTTATTAAGTCGACTTAACAAAAGTCGACAACTTTTCTAGTGTAGACACAGCCCCTTTTCGACTTTATTAAGTTAACTTAACACTTTAAATTGAAAAGGTGGACTGAGGGGCTAATCCCCATCCACACTGGTTTAGGTCGGTCAATTTAAGCGTTAAGTCGATCTAAATCGAGATGTTATTAAGTCAACTTGACTTTTCCTTAATTTAACTTAAGGAGCAGCTTAAGTCGACTTAAGGAAAGCCCAGTGCAGACGTGGAGTAGTTTAAGTCGACTTAAGCCCCCTTAAGTCAACTTAATTTGTAAGTGTAGACGCACCCCTAGTGGTAGGAACAAGTGCTAGTCACAGTTTGTTGTCTTTGCCTACAGTATTCCCCATTGAAAGACTACTATCCCCCACCACCAGAGCTTTGTGTCATTAGCTATGGAAAAAACCCCACAGGTTTACATTCAGAGCTAGAGCTGAGCCACAGCTTTTGGTTATGGATGTCTCCAAAGTCTGGGAGAGCTAAGGGTTGTGGTTCAGGTTTCTGTCTACACCAGGTTGATGTCATAAAACAAAACCCACTTCTTAATGACTTCCCTGACATAACCTTACTATAATATAAAAAATATGCCAATTGGACAATCGGGCAGCCCAACAGCTGATTTGCATGTGCAGCTGTGGGATTTGCTTCTGAAAATCTGATGCCTGTGAAATGTTATGGAAACAATCAGTTGTTTGAGCAAAAGTGGGTGTGTAAAATTTGCTATAATCTGGTGGCTGGAGGATAATAGGCCAGCGTGCTGAAAGAATGTATTACTCTGGCTTTCACAGCTTTTGACTGCTACATCATGGAGTCATTCTGCCTCCAAATTTTTATTTCTAATCATTGCAAGTAGCCTGTCACTGCAAGCTCTGTGGCTTCTGTTTTCCATTTGGAAAATGCTGGCAGGATAAAACGCTTGCTTTTAAATCTGGTGCAGAGATTCTTATTCAGCCTATTACAAGATAAGAAGATAAAGCTCCACAGAATAGCACACAAGCTATTGGTAATTGGTTATTTCATAATTGCCAACTGAGAATCACACCATTTGACTTTCAGTTAAATTCACTAATTTCAAGAACAAACTTATCAGTGTTTAACTTTTGGCCTAGATTTTTGATGTATTTTTGTTTAAAGTTACTGATTATGTTCTCAATCCAATAATGTCAGTTGCAAAGAGTCCTTCATTAATTTTATTGTCATAAAGAATTTTTTTTGCAGTGATAAGATGTCGTGTAAATGCTTTTGCAACAATATTTCTGTTTTCCGATTATATGGGATCTTTGGTTTTTTTAAGGTTCATAGCATGTGTTACCTCTAGCACTAATGTTATCTCTTCAGTATCTTCCTCTGTGTTAAGCGATCTCAGCACAAGATAACCAGGAAAAAAGTAAAACAAACAAGGAGTCCTGTGGCACTTTTAGAGACTAACTAATTTACTCATCAAAGGAGCTTTTGTGGGAGAAAAAAGGAAACCCCACTTTGTCAGATGCGTTGAAGATGGAGAACTTACAGAATGGGGGGAAAATAAATGCAGGGACGTATAAGACATAGGATCAGGTAAGGGTGTAACAGTAAAAGACACCATCACAGGATCTAATCAAGCCAGCTACACCATCAAGGGCTCTTTCACTTGCTCATCCACCAACGTGATTTGTGCCATAATGTGCCAGAAATGACCCTCTGCCTTATATATTAGACAAACAGGAGAGTCTCTGCACTAAAGAATAAATGGACACAAGTCTGACATCAGAAATAACATTCAAAAACCGATAGGGGAACACTTCAATCTCCCTGCTCACTCCATTGATGACTTGTTAATAGCTGTGCTTCAACAAATGAATAACAAATCACAGCTTCAAAGAGAAACTGTAGAACTAGAATTCATAAGTAAATTTGACTCTGTTGCCTCAGGGTTAAACAGGGACTACTGATTTTTCTCTCATTACAACAGGTTATTTGACCTCTCTTTCCTCTACATGCTGTTCCCCAGTGTTTGAATCTTAACATCCGCTTTGATTTGCTTTACAGCCTGACCTGATCCTATGTCTTACACTTCCCTGCATTTATTTTCCTCCCGTTCTGTAAGTTCCCCATCTTAAAAGTGTCTGATGAAGTGGGGTTTTCTCCCACAAAAGCCCATGCAATAAATAAATTTGTTAGTCTTTAAAAGTGCCACAGGACTCCTTGTTTGTTTTGCTGAACTAGACTAACACGGCTCCCCATTTGGAACAGGAAAAATGTGGGATAGTACCATTAATTAAGTAGGCAGGTATTTTGTGGGGGGTTTTATGGGATATTTGATGAAGCTAAGGAGTTTGTCAATGAGAAAAGTAACACTAAATAAGGCACCAAGTCTGAATGAACACAGCTTTGCAGTGTATCTACTTCCATAGGGTACGTCTACACTTGTAAATTAAGTTGACTTAAGTTTGCTTAAGTCGACTTAATTTACTCTGCGTCTACACTACACTTTCCTTAAGTCGACTTAAGCAAGCTGCTTCAGTCAACTTAAGGAAAATAAAGTCGACTTAATGAAAATAAAGTCGACTTTATTAAACCTCCTTTTAATTTGACTTTACGCTTAAGTCGACTTTCTAAAGTCGACTTAAGCCAGTGTAGACCTGGAGTAGCCCTAAGTCAACTTAAAGTCGACTTAGGGCTCTCCAGGACTCCCCCACTGCCCTCCCTTCCAGGGAGGTGGCACAGGGAGAGCTTGGCATGCCCCCCCAAAGGGCAGGCCAGAGCCCTGCCCACCATGCCCGGGTCCCTGTCCCCCTTTGCTCCATTGTACCCAGGTACAATGGGGTAAAGGCTGAGCCCCCTGGCACTAGGCAAGGGGTGCCCCCCTGCCACCGTGGACCTGCCCAAGGTCCCCCTAGCCCCTACAAGTTGACCTAGGTGTCCAGTGTGGACACTCTAGGTTGACTTTGTAAGGTCCCCCCTAAGTCGACTTAAAATTTAGGTGTAGACATGCTAAGTCAACTTAACTAAGTCGACTTAAAGTCGACATAGCTAAAGTTGACCTAAATTTACAAGTGTAGACATAGCCATCAGGAGCCATTCCTCAGATGGCATATTTGGGAATTTTTTAGAAATCATGGATTTCACTGCATAAATCCCTTGTGAATTGATGGAAGTAGAGAACCCTGGTGAGCTTTATCTGTTGGGTCTTAAACCCCTAAACATCAGTGGCAATGTGCATTCCTTATGAAGCTTGTCGTCTATAATTTAGACACAGGTAGCTCAGTGTGAGATACTGGCCAAATTTCCTCAAGAAAAATCAGGTCAAAATAACTGGGAAGTCACAAGCTCATTGATGGGATTGAATAATGGCTCTTCATGAGGGTGATGGTGAGCTGCAATCATTTTGAATACAAGACTGATTCCACTTGGTTACATAAACTAAATCTTGGAAGGTCTGAGAAGCAATTTTTATACAGGCACTTTTCAAAGCTTGTAAGTTTCCCAGCTCCTTTTGAAGGCAAATTTACATACACAAAATTAAAGAGTCACAAAACAATATTGTCCAAAGCACATGCTGACATTATGACTGGCTCTTTATGTTCTTGGATTGCAAATTTGTGTTAAACTGCGTCTTCTGACTGACAGCTCCATCTCTGGCTAAGACCAACTGTTATAAAATTCTGACTATTACATAGATGGTCTTTGTGTTTAACAAGATGACAGAAATGCCACCTTAGTAAAAAGGGATGGTAGTTTCAGCTGAACAAGTCGTCATCCAAGATTTATAATACTAAGGTTCCGCAATCATTGAATCAGAGAGACAAGCCTTGAGTAATAATGCATGTTCTTCAATCTGCAACAATAGATTCATGGCTATTTTCTTATTAGCTCATGCCAGCATTATGGCTGCATAATCCATTTTGCCATAGCCTAATTCAGCATCTCCAATGGAAGCTATAAGCACAATAAGTGATCTACACACCCAATCAAATAGAAACAAAGCCATCTTAGTGACTCCATATCTATCTATCTATCTATCTATCTATCTATCTATCTATCTATCTAT
>ML685852.1:9484014-9510940 GCA_007922175.1 Pelusios castaneus | reverse complement strand
TATCTATCTATCTATCTATCTATCTATCTATCTATCTATCTATCTATCTATCTATCTGCAGTCCACAATAGTTTATTCAGTATTTGTTTGCATAACAAGTTATCCAAAAGTAAACGAATTCTGAGAATCCCCTTCTCTCATGGATCCAGTAAAGTATATGGGGATAGAGCTCAACTGAGAATCTGGCCTATGAAGTCTTTTTAGTACAGGTAAGATATCCAATGGTCTTATTACTATGGAAACAAATCTGTGACCATGTGAGATGTCACGGTTCTAACTATGTGCGGGAAGATCCAAGTTCTAAGTGATCATAGTGTATTCACAAGAGAAGGAGGGTGAAGTGTTTTATTTTGATGTCCGTCTGTTCTGTTGTGAAAGAAACAAGCTTTTGAGCTCTCTTATATTCTGGAACTGCCATGACTATGATGACACGGGCAACACAGTATACTAGAAAAGCTAAAGTAGAATCACTATTTTCTATTAGAAGTACAGGGTCTATGACATATGGCTGAGCCATTCTGGTTCCATGAAGTAGAAAGCCGTGGTAGGTATAAACGCCAGCCAGATAATTACAGTATTGAGAGATCATAGTATGTCTCTATTCAAATAGGTTGCTTCTTGGAATGAGGAATGTAAAGAGATGTTGCAAAGCCTTATATTATGAAACAAAACAAATGTTTATGCCATATTAAGCAAACTGACTTATTAACATTAGAAACATTACCCAAAGCTCAAACTGAGCCTTATAAGGTTAGAAAATGTTCAGACTTATTAAATTAATATATAAAACCTAGTGACGAGGTTAATCATTGCTCTAACCTCAAATTCATACATTAGTACTTTAAGGACTTCATTCTGTGTGGTCCTAAACACCCTCAACTCTCAGAAAAGTCAGAGGAATTTGAGGGAACTAAGGACCTTGCAGGATTGTGGCTTTTGTGTAATTACTGGTGTGGCTGCCAATATGTGTGGTAGCACATGCTAGATCTGTAACTATATTCTTGAATATAGCTCTCTTCAGCTCAGCACTAACCTTTCAGTTTTTGCTTTTGAAGGTGTTTGTGGTCTGGTGCTTGATTCATTATTCACACTGTATGTAGTTGCTGTTAATGTACAGTGTAACACAAAACAATGCATCACTGCTTGGGGGAAACAAATGGACTGTCCTTTGGCTACTTACCTGGAATTGTTCACAATGCCAAAGAAAGAAGAAAACACCTAAAAGTACCTCTGGGCTTTAGATTTGCCCTTTGCAGTTAAGTGTGTTCAAGTCCAGCTAGCTCTGACAAGGTTTCAAATATGCCTGGTATTTTCATTTTTTAATGTTTTTTCAATTTTTTTTTAACCAAACAGCCCAGTTCTGGCTATTGTTGCCATTAGAGCTAAGCAAATATTGGAATTTTTTCCCCCTGGGAATATTTGTGTGACTTTGAAAGCAAATTTTGATCCAGCCATATTCCCAACAGCTTTTTCATCTTCACGTATTACAGATTTACCAGTGCAGATACTCACATTAAGCAAATGTTATGCTCTAATTATTGGGGGGGGGGGGAGTGAATTTCAGATTATAAAATTCTCAGTTTACATTGTGTTGCTCAGTTATGTAACGATCAGGAAGCAAAAATAATAATGTATGACTTAAGTAATCAACACAGGGGAAGTGTAAATATTCAAACCAAATAATTTGTGAACAATCTGGAGAGCAAAGATTATCTGCTGAAGAAGTTTGTGGGTAATTTTTAATAGTGAATAAACATGACAACTACAGTCTGTTTGTGAACAATTTACAGATGGAAAGAAGAGGCAAAATGTAAATAAATTATGTGTTATGAATAGGACTGGTGAAATTTTTTCTCAATTGTTTTCTGACAGAAAATTGAATTTTCAATTAAACAAAATTCTTCATAAAGTGTCTCCTTTCCACAGGAAAGAATGTGACTTTTTAATTAAAAAAATTAAAATCTAAAAGACTTTAAAAAATTAATTGAAACTGAACATTTTCTTCCTAAACCTGCAAATTTTAATGTTTGGTTTTGCAATGAAAGTCAACATTTTCCACTGAAAAAGATCTCCATTTTCCAACCAGCTTTAGTTGCAAATTATTCAGTCAGCAGTAATTGATATAACATTTTTACAGAAACAAATGATAAACTGGCTAGGTAATAAGAGCAGAGTACATGACCAGTAATGACCCTCAACAGCATTTTCAAAATTTCAATATCTTAAGTGTTTAAGTTTTTCGGTGCCCAATGTGACACACCTTAAGTTAAGTCCCCCACTCCCTTTCAGGAAGTGCTGAGCCCGTCTCCAGCAATTGTGTAAGGTGACCCGAACTGGGTATTCAAAAGTATAGGTTGCCAACAACCACTAATAATTTGAAATTTTAAAGCCATCACTGGCAGCTGCAATACATTTTCCTGAGTTTTGGGACATTGTGAAAAGCAAGAATGTGGAGTTTAGAGACGCAGAATCAGAGCAGCATGTATTTCACTTTGTCATATCTCCATTCCAGTCCTTTCCTAGGCTATGTCTACACTTATAATTTTAAGTCGACTTAGTGCGTCTACACTGGACACCTAGGTCGACTTCTAGGGGCTAGGGGGACCTTGGGCAGGTCCACGGTGGTGGTGGGGCACCCCTTGTGTACAATGGGGCAAAGGGGGACAGGGACCCTGGCAGGGCATGTGGGCAGGGTGTGACGCTGTCCGGATTTAGAGAACCATTTACGATATTTTTTATTAATATCTCATATATGCTATAATCCATAGGAACTATGTCATGTTTGGTATCAATAGAAAGGTAGTAATTTGCTGGGAATGATTATATAGCTCATGTATAGGAATTGTATTTGTATTAGAAGTTAGGAATATGGTTGTTATATCTATACTTTAACTTGTGTGATTCTGTGGAAACACCCGAGACAGGCTGTCTACAACCATTGTGTCCTTAATGTTAAGGAAGCTCCCAGGTACAATGTGCCCAGGGAGTAGCCTGATGAGCCATTTAGGACATAAGGAATACAACAAGTTGAATTAAGCCTTAAGTCTAGTAAATCTAGGTTTAATAAAGTTGACTTAATTTTCATTGTTGACTTTATTTTCCTTAAGTCGACTTAAGCAAACTGCACTGTAGTGTAGACGCAGGGTAAATTAAGTCGACTTAAGCAAGCTTAAGCTGACTTAATTTACAAGTGTAGACACAGCCCTAGTTCCCCTGTTAATGTCAGTTGGCCTAGTTTGGAACTTCAAGGCAACATAGGTCCTGCAGGTGGACATTAACACGGAGCATGGAATGAGGAATAACTAACATTCTCTGCATATTCTCTGCCCAGGTCAGAGAAACTAGGATGAGGGCCATCCCTCAATTAAATGGCATGCCAGATGAGGAGCATCTTTGTTAAATTTTGAATACCTTTTTTATTGTATTTATAGCCCATTTCAAAACTTTAATGAACAATTTGCATGTATTATTTATCCCTGTCATGTAAGACAATACATTTCCATATTAAAATCTGTCAATCTGTATTTAAGAACAAAAACAGCACCCTGAACCCAGTCCACCATGCCCAGCACCCCAGGCGATTGCCTATCACTAAACCCGGCCCTGCCTAGGATTCAGCCGGCACCCTGTAACAATTCCCTCCAGGCAGAATCAAGTTCTATATTTTTCAAGTGGTGCCATGTGTAAAATACAAAGTAATAAAGTGGGTCAAGAAATGTACTGCCTGCTTCTGCAATACATGGGGGTTCTTTCTTTTTCTTTCTCTTCGTCAAGCAGCATTATTAACGCCCATGTCTTCCTAGAACAAAAATAAAAATGAATTTATTTGATGGAATTATTTAGGGTCATATTTGCTCATCATGGTGTGCGAGAGTTATGTACATTTTATCCTCAGGCCCACATTTAGGGACACAGCAGCTTGTATGTGTTTTGGCATGGAACCTAACTGTAGCATGTTGACAAGCCATGAGTGCCGTGAGACAAAAATGTGGTTCAGTGGTCCTAGGACAGAAGTGGGAGCCAAGAATTCTAGGTTATGTCTACTCTTTAAAAGTTAAGTCGACTCTGTTAAGTCAACTTAACAAGGTCGACGTAAAATCGACCTCATTAAGTCGACTTAACAAGTTGACTTAACTTTTCAAGTGTAGACAGGGCCTTGGCTCTCTGCTGAGAAGGGAGCCGTGGTCCCTGCTGAGAAGGGACCCCCGGCTCCTTTCTCACTAGGTCCCGTGGCTCCTTTCTCGCCAGGACCCAGAGAAGGGAGTGGGGCTCACTTGGGACCCGTGCGGGTCCCCGTGAAGACAGCCCCTGGCACTCCACGGACAGGGGAACCTCTGGGGCTCCCCTGTCCATGGAGCGCCAGCAGCTGTCTTCACTGGCACTCCACGGACAGGGGATCCCCAGAGGTTCCCCTGTCCGCGGAATGCTGGGGAAGACAGCCGCTGTCGGCTCCCGGGACAGGGGAGCCCTGGGGACTCCCTTGTCCCCAAGCCATGGCTCCCTTCCCCCAGCCATAGGTCGACTTAAGTAATTAAGTTGACCTTGGGTGTCCACACCGGTGTTAGGTCGACTTCATAAGGTTGACTTAGACCTTAAGTCAATCTAACAGGCGGTACTTATTATGTCAACTCAAGTCAAGCATTCTTAAGTCGACCTAAATTGCTAGTGTAGACATAGCCCAAGAGCTGAAATCCTGGTTTAGACTTGCCTAACCCACCGAGGGAATCAGTCATCCCCCCCCCCATGCCCCCAGCTTTCACATGGACTCCATGGCCTGTGCATGGCAAGTTCCCTTTGCTTCCCACCCCCCCACACACAATTAATTGCTGAATGAGGCAAGAGAAAAAATCCCTAACCACCCTCTGGAGGCTTCAAAGCGAAGCAGAGTGAAATTCCTTTTGGTAGCTGGAAACCAGGGGAGAGGAGGGAAGATGTCTTAACATCTCCATGATCTGCAGTGGGACTGATCAATGGAAGACCCAGCAAATCTGAGCACTTGTGGAATTCAGAGCACGTTTGTACTCAGAGGTCTGTCTAACCTATGACCAACAGGCCATCCCATATAAATACCACTCAGATACACTCACTCAACAGCAGTGGTTTACTTCACTTTTTAATATGTACTATGTCTTTGCTCTCCCCCAATCTTTTAAACCCCCACATCTGTGTTCTCTCTGTTGTGGGAAGCTGGGCATGTGATGGGGTGGAGTGACTCAGCTCTGCCAATGATTACAAGAGGAAAAGCTGTTTAAATACAAAAGAGACTCCAGAAACACCTTACCTCAGCAAAGCTGGATGAAAGGACACCTTTGATTTTTCAATGGGGTTGTGTGGGTGTCTCTCATCAAACCAGCTGACACCCAATGCTGATCCATCACAGAATGTTAGAATAGGGGGTCCCAGACCTGCCTGCTGCATTTGAGGCCATCACATAAAAGCTAGCCTTAGCCGTAGGCCCTTTGCTGTGATACACCATTGTTTCCATTGGAACCATGTAGGTAAATGCACAGAATGTTTAATTCCTAGCAATTATCAAGGACTGGGGGTGGGGAGGGGAGAAGAGGAAGGTAAACACCTCCCCTCACTTTTAAAGGGAAAGCTGGAAAGAAAATACCTGATTCAGCCACCCACTCTGCCTACACTGTGGCCCCTTGCAATGTTTATTCTCCACCCCGTATGTGCCATGCTCTCCAGGCACGTACTCTTCAAGTAGCGGTCAGCCTGCTGAGTTTGAGCAGTTTGGTTATAATCAGGCCTTTCTAACCTTATGCCGATTTCTCATTTCTTTTTGTCTGTTGCCTCTCTTTTTTCCTTTCCTAAAACTACACTGGCCTGGATGGAGGGGCATGCACGAGGGGCTCTCTTCTCCATGGTGGAGTCATCTTCTTGGCTCATTCAGGGACACCATGACTTAGGGTTTGGGACACTCCATGACCTATGTTAACAAATTAGGACCTTTTGGAAGAATCACGTGTTGGATCGGTCTATTCCAAAAGGGGAAACAAATGTGTTTGTACACAAGTAATGGGCCTCTCAGGGCCAAGAGGGAAGCCAGAGCGCACAATGTTTCATCTGATCCTCATGGAAGTAATTGCTCCTTATGATGTTACAAATTACAAATGTAAATTAGAGTAGCATCTCTAACTGGCACTGGGGGATGGGTGAGTTTCCAGCTGTCCCTAGGACTGAGGGATGCAGAAAGGTGGTCAACCACCATGTCTCTATCCTGTCTGGAGCAGCATTAAGCATGAGCTTCGTTCGGTGGAGAACTGAGCCCTATACCATTTCAAAATTCAAAGGATAGAATTGGCTTATTGCCTCTTATTTCAATTAATGTCTTCTTTAAATGGGTGAATGTGGTATATTCCACTATATTATACATTGTGTTGTCCTTTTCAATTTCTGGTTCTCTGGCATGTAACATAATATTCCTTGGCAAATCTGCTGTAGCTATTAGCCCTATACAGCTTATGCCATATAGCTGAAAAGTTCTGAATACATCCGGTAGCAGAAAGCGTTGCACGTATATTTTGGCCAGTATTTCACTCTGTGTAGATACCTTTATAAATAACAGTGAGGTTTCCCATTTGATGTTGCTCAGCATCCTTTACTCAGCCCAAACATTTCAGTTCCGTGCACCCCTCAATGTCACCTGCCAAATGGCAGTCTCCAGGAACAGCATCACATGGAGGAGTGTACAAATTGCTCTTGATTTATCTATAGCCTGGATACAGAGAGGGTAATTCATGCCAGCATTTCATGGAAAAATGTTAATTAAATTCCTGTAACTCTACTGGCACAAAAAATAAATAAAGGTGACATTTCTCAGAATCCACCAAATCTATTTCACTGTCTCTTTTGGAGGCAGAGTACCAGTGAACTGATTAATTTGATAGGCTGGGACCAGATCGAGATTGCTTATTTTGCAGCAAATATCCAAATAGAAGTTGGCTCTTTTAGGAGGAGGGGAGGAAAGGGGTGAGATGGTAGCAGCAGAGGGAGGGAATGGATCCTCTTGAAATGCTGTTTGGGAAGTAAATGAAGCCATTATTAGTTGATATAAAATAAAAACTAGAGAAAATGGGTAATCCAATTAGTATTAAATGTGTAGTAAGCAATCACCTTTTATAAACAGTCAAAAATGACTTTGTCTGCGTCCTTTTCTTACTTTTGCCAGATACCATTTGAAATTCTGTTATTTTTATTTACCCTCTGGTTTTAATTCGAAAACACTTATGTTACACATACCCTAAATGTGCACTTATGGACACACACATATACTTTAACTCTTTACACATATACTTTAGTACAGTAAGTTTAGTTAAACAGGCTAATGTTGATAATGTACGTGAATGGTTGATTCTGCTGTGAAACCAAGAATGCAGAGCAGGGATTTGTAAAGTTTGCAGAGGCTTATGTTGACTTGAGTCAATAGAACATGGAGTCTTAGCCTAGGATTTCCTCTTTTCAATTCAAGTTCTGATTTTCTCTTCCTCACAGCCCTCAAGTCATGCCAGCATGTGAACGCCATGAGAAAATTCTCAACTCATTGTATAAAGAAAAGCCATCCCCTCAGAGCCCCTTTAAAACTTGTTCTGGAAAGCAGAACAAAACAGAAAGGGCCCTGATAGAAACAGCATGAACATCCAAGTTCCAGAATAGCTGATATAAAATAGGAACCTCTGGTGTGGGAAATGGGGACGGAGAGGTGGCAGTGGTGTGTGGAAAAATTATTTTGTCTGAAATAATTAAGAAATCAAAGCGAGAATAAAGCAGGCTAGCATGTCACATTGGACCAGTTGACTAAATCCATGATGCCCGGAGAACCTTATACAACTTCTTGGGGTTTTTCATTTTTTAAAAATAAAGTTGTGCTAATAATTAGAAACAGGGTAGGTGTTGAGGAATGCTACTTCAAATCCAGATATCCCGGTTACTTGCATTTCTCACTCACAGCGGTGTTGTGAAAGTGTATGGTAACAGAAGGCATGGATCTCTTAAATCCAATATTAAGTTCCTAACAACTGGACTATGCTTCAGACCTTATAGATAGTCCTCCAGTTCTGCTAACAGGGTTCTGGTCATCAAAGTACTCATTTCGCATTCATCATCATCATCACAGCACCCGAGCATCTAGATGTTATTGCCCCCAGCCCATTGCCTGACAGATCTTGACTGTTAAACAGTGTGTCCTTTTGAAAGGCAATCAGGATAATGCCCTTCTGAAGACCCTTCCTCTCTGGAAACTGGCCACATTAATTTCTCCAGTGCCCTGATGTTTAGTACATCTCCAGGATAACAGCACATCTCTCTCTGGGTGCCTTCCTTCACTTCCACCAAACTTAAAAAGTTGATGCTGCAAAGACAATTTATGGTTCCTGTCCCTTCATCACACAAGGATACTGAAGAGTTAAAAGAAGGCTACCTAGTTTGGAAAATATATCTGATGTCTGTTAATTCTGGCCATCCCAGAGCACTGTTACTTCTCGGCCTTGTTTCCTCCCAGCAAGACAGGGAGTAAATTCCTACTGACGTCAACAGGCATTATTCTTCTCTTGTGGAGGAAGAAGCAAATCCGTGGGTGTCAGAACTAGAGCTGGTCAGAAAATGACCGTTTTCTCTTGCAGAGGATTGATCACAATGTGGAAAAAAGCATTTGTCTAAATTTTCTATGAAAAAAATAGAATTTTCAGAGGAAATTAAAATACTGAAATATTTTGCCCAATATGAAAATGAAAATTAAAAAAAAAACGCTACAAACTGAAATCTTTCCATTCAAAAAGGCTGATAGGGTGCCTCATGAGAGTGCAAGCTCCAATCTCCAGATGTTCTCATTCTTTTCTATAGGCTGGGCTCCCTGATTGGACTACATCTCCCATAATGCACCATGGTCTCATGCTGAGGGAAGGCAGGTGCACGTGATGACAGATGCAGTCCATCTGGAAAGAAAAGCAGATTTGATGTATAATTTTTGACCAGCCCTAATTATAACCGGTTGGAACATTACACAGTTCAATTAATGCAGAACAACTCTGTTCACTGCTAAGATTTCACTGTCTGGCAGATTGTAGTTAACAGATGGCTGTTGGCACAGGCTTCACCTTGGTTCTCTAATACCGATTTTGCTGTCGTGTCTTTTTATTATCGTCTCTTAGCATGGGCTTTTGTTATCCCTCTGTAGTGGTCAAGTGACACTTCCCCCCATGTTTCTAAGAGAGCCTAAGGTAACACGGCTCCCCATTTTATTTACTCTCTGTGTGAGCGAAATTCAAATGTTCCCCATGCTCTACAGTAACCCTGTATGGTGGCCAGGTAGGGGGAGCAGAGACTAATAGGGAGGAAGGATGGTCCAGCTGTTAAGGTGATAGCCAGTGACTGGGGATGCCTGTGTTCAGTTCAATTCCCTGTTCTTCCCCAGACTTCCTGTGACAGCGCCCGACTCTGCTCAACAGATCAGAAGACACTCCCAGTCCTTGGCAGATAAACCAGTAGTGGCTTCATGGCTGGGGAGTGGCAATGCAGTTGCAGATGCAGCAGAGAGAGGAAGTGCAGCATCTTCTTTCTAGCTGCATCTTCATCCAAATGTGGTGCAGAACTTGGAGAGGGGTGGATGCCTGTTACAGCAAGTCACTTAGCTTCTCTGTGCCTCCCCTCCCCTTCTGTAAAATGGGGAAACTAGCACTTCCCTACCTCCCAGGTGTGCTGTGAGGATCCATACATTAAAGACTGTGAGGAGCACAAATATTATGGAAATGGGGCTATATAAGTAGCTAAAGACAGAGCCAAGAGGATCACTGAAGCTGAGTTTCATTTTGATCTTTCCTTTTTGAACATGTGTATTGACTATTTGGCTGCTAAAATGTATAAAGCTGCAGATGGGTTTAATACTGAAACTGCAGAGGAAGGAATTTTCAGGGCAGGCACCTGACTGAGAACCACCAAGAACAAGGAGCTATTGGATTGCACAGTCTCTTCATCCATGGCTTAAGTGAAACTGCTTCAAAAGACTACACATGCACTTCGAAAAACCTTCCCTGAGATAGGGAAAAACAGTGACATGCATAGTCAGCCTACTGATTTCTGGTTCATATTTCCAAACTCTGGTGCCTACAATTCAGAACCAATATCCATGTTTAGGGCTAATTTTCAGGGGAGTGGAGTGCCCACAGCTTCCATTGATCTGAGCAGATTTTGCTGCTACAGGAAGGCCACATTTACATAGCAGTGTAACTGTAGCTTTAAGCATCTAAAAACATTAAGCCCTAAATGTCCAGTTTGGTCTTTTATCTCTAACTTATTCAGGACCAGAACTTTAGAGATCACAGTAGTTTGGCACACAAAATGTACTTTAATAAGCTGTTGCATTTTGGCTGCAGCTTTAAGTATGAATATTTGCAATGACTGCTAGTTAATATCTTAAACTTCTTTGTCTTTTCTGTGGCCAAGGACACCTAAGGAACCATTCTGCTATTATATTTGTACCTATGATATCTTTATTGCCTTACTTACCCTCTTGAAGCCCAATGATAATTTGGATAAGAATCCAAATTTTGGGTAATTACCCAGAACGCACATTAAGACACTCGTGATGGATGCCCATTGTTAGCTATCTACAATTCTACCACTTCTTTTAGACTTATTAGCAAAGGAAGAACATAAAACTTAGTCTCAGGAGTTAGTTATTTCATTTGCATATGGGAGGCCAAAATAAGCAAATAAAAAGAGTTACCAAAAAAAAGCCAGAATTAGTATGGGCTAAACACTTTCCTGTGAAATGGATTTTAGAACCAACTCTTGAACTCCTCAGCGGAAAGACAGATTCATTTTCAGTGGAGTTTGATCTTGCTCTTCAGCTTCATTTGTAAGACCAATTACAGAGCCTTTTGTACAACAATTACTGGCATTAAAACCACTCTGTTCCATTTGATGAATTTTAGTAGTAATTGAACAGAAGAACCCATCTACTGAAAGATTGTCCAATCAAGTATGCCCACACACTGAACTGTAATTTCCACACCACAAATGCGTAATGGCATACTAAACTACTGAACCCTCCTTTCCCCACCAATAACAGGACAGACTCTCTGGGACTTGTTCCAAGATAAAGTTATTCCTTGATGCTTTAAACATACTGAAAACTCATTGACTATGCTCCTTCCTATCTCAACTCACAACAACTTCCCCTGGCAAAGTTTCCTACAGATCATTCCCAGAGCTACCCTTATCAGGGCCTTGATTATCTGGAGTGTTTGCCAGAAAACTCATTAAAATGAACAGCCATCACCTCCTACTTTCTTTATAGACAAAGTCTAATCTTGAAGGATTAATTTAAAAAGGATGGAAAAGGGATTGTAAACTTTGGGGTTTTGCTTTAGTCCATTATAAGGGAAAAGGAAGCTAGTTGCAAAATCTGGATCTGACTCAGAACAAAGATGTGCTCGGTTTGGGGATCTGATTTTGAGCTCATCTCAGATTGTTCCCAAAATAAGAGAGGGTAAGTGAATGGGAATAAAATCAGGGCTTTTGTCAAGAATGTGAATGCATTTTTTAACTGGGTTTGTAAACATTCTTTGTTGCTGTTTTATACTATTGAATTCTCTGTTTCTAATTTGGCTTGTTTGAAGTCAGATGAAGGTAAAACCAAACAAATCCAGATGCCACGCTATGCATCTTGTGTGTCTGGGTATGTAGGTGTGTTTACACTATGTTTCTGTACATCTCTACTGAAATACTAGCACACCACGGATTGGATTTGAATCAGTATAAAAGATACAAAAACCTATCACTATATATCTGTTTGTCCGTCTGTCAGTGTAGGACTATTTCCTATTACAGTACATTTTCTAGGTTTGTCCCATCCAGCTTTATATATTTCCAAGTGCCTAGGTACACACTTTCTTTGGGTGGTTCTTTCACAGGTTAATGAATCCCACTCTCAAGAAAATTTTCTTCATCATTCAGTCTATATTTTCCTTCTTTATGGGCCCAGTCCTGCAAACCCTCACTCCCATGACAAACAAGGAGTCTGATGGTACTTCTAAAGACTAACAAATTTATTTATCGCATGAGTTTTTGTGGGAGAAAATCCCACTTCAAGCGTCTGACAGAGTGGGATTTTCTCCCAGGAAAGCTCATGTGATAAATAAATTTGTTAGTCTGTAAAAGTGCCACCAGTCTCTTTGTTTGTTTTGCTGAACTAGCTTAACACGGCTCCCCCTTTGGAACTTGTCACTCCCATGAGTAGCCTTTACCCTTCAAATATCTGTTGATGGTTGAGAGATGGCTAAGATAGGATAAAGGTATGCACAGTTAACTGTTTGGCCTTGTGTAGTTTAGAAGTCTGGACTGAGTGAATGTTGAGAAGAGGCTCAAAGACCATGGCTATGTCTACACGAGAAAAAGTTAGGTCGACTTTGTTAAGTTGACTTAATCAGGTCGACCTTATTAAGTCGATTTAACAAAGTGGTTTCCATGGACATGGACTTAGTAAACTTTGTTAAGTCAACCTAACTGCTCTTAGGTCGACTTAATAAAGTGGACTTAAGCATCCACACTGTGCTTAGGTTGACCTAAAGGAGGGATAAGTCGACCTAACCGGCAGGTCTTACTAAATTGACCTAAGCTTTCATTACGTCGACTTAAGGATTTTCTTAAGTCGACCTAATGAAAGCCTGGTGTGGACAGGGACTAAGTTAGGTCGACTTAAACATCCTTAAGTCAATCTAACTTGCAAGTGTAGACATAGTCTATGATGCTCAGGAATTATGGCTTTGTTACACTACATATCTGTAGCTGTTACTGGGGAGTACTCATGCTTAAGTCCAGAGTTTTCAAAATGCAGGATTAGTCTATAAGGCCCTGAATCCTGCTCTATGCACTTATACAGTGGTCCGGCAAAGTCAATAGGGTACAGGCCCATGACTACACGTGACTATGCCTGATTTTAGAACAGAGTGTAAATTGCTGGATTGACTTGTAGGACAGGAAGATTTCCTTTCCTCTGGCACTGGTCAGATATTTTGCAAAGGAAAAATTTTCTACTGGATGTTGGGGGAGAGGGAAAGGGATGAAAAAAATAGCATCTTGATACTGTTGAAATAGTCCATTTCAGTGTTCTTGGAATGGAGCATTTCAGTTTTTCATTTCATTTGGAAATTTGTTTTATCTTATACCATTCAAAATATTCTTTTAAAAATCAAAACCAGAATAAAACATTTTGATATTATGAAAATGATATGTCTTGCCCAACCCCAAAACATTTTTTCCCCTCAGAATTTCATTTAATCAGAAATTTATAACTATTTTTTTTCTGTTCCATTTGACAATGGAGAAAACCGGAATCATGAATTTTCCTGTGAAATGGACAATTCAGTTGACCCCCTGCTCTACTTTCAACCTACAGCATTGTCTGCTCCTAATAGTTCAAATCATTTGTGCTGTTTCCTGCTCTTACCAGCCTCCTCTTTCCCCTCCTTCCAAAAAAACCCTCCCAAAACTCCTACTGAAGTTACTGGGATTTATGTGTGTCCTCATGAGAGCACAATTTGCAACTTAGATTGGAAGCACAACTCATGTAGACAAAGTGATAAGCCGGAACTGGCATTGTGCAGCAGCTATTCTCCCATGTTGGGGAGATGTGGGAAGGTAAAGGAAGATCATGCTTTAGGGAGGAAATTCAGGAAGATTTCTGTTTGCTAGGCTGGGGGATACTAGGAATTGTGGGGGCTTCTGTGAGCCTGAGCTGTCTCAAATTGGTCATTCAGAACTGCAGAAGGCCGTGTTGGAAAATGAAAGTCTTACCCCTTTCTGCCTCGCTTTCCTCCACCCACACCTCTTGTAAAATGGGGCAAAATACATTTATCTCCCTTAAAGGGGAGATGTGAGAATTCATTAGTTAATGGGTGCAAAGTGTCACATAAGAAATGCTAAGTATTATTAATAAAGCCTAGTAACAAATCTATGCACGCTTCCATACCGTGGACAAGTACATACGGCAGCAAAAAAACCCTGTAAATTGATTTCTCAAGGCGTCTGCAATGGGGAAGCCAGATATTTTTTTTCTCCTTCAAGATTGAAAAGGGTGCAAAGCTGTGGTTTTGGGAAAACCATCATACAGATAATATTTTCAGGGATTCACTTTGAAATAATTTAATTAAAGGGCCTGAAAGAATTTATCATTTGCCAACCATACATCCATTCATATCATGCATTTCCTCCATTGACTGCAATTTTGTTCTTTTCCCCCTTCACATTCCATCATATCCTGCCTGCCTTCTTTTGACCACAGTCTGTTATAATAATAATAAAAGGCCCTGATTTTAATTTGTGTAATGTTTTAGTTTAAAAAGCAGCCTAATTAGGAAGCCTGTTAAATGGCTGCAATTTAAATATAATTCTACTGAATTCTCCCTTTGAAGTTAATGTTACAGACTTTTTAACAGATGTTTTAATTAGGCATCGTTATTAAAGGGAATACTGTAGAAATTAAAACCAGGACCTAAATGTGTGAGCAGATACTTTTCTTGTGTGGTGTAGATGACGGCAAAAGCCTTAGCCAAGAGATTTTAGTGGTGCGTCATGAAAAAAGAAATGCGCTAAAGGAAACAAAATGCACTAAGAGATGTGCATCGCTCAGCTACAACATGATAGAGATACATTTCAGATCTGGCACCTCAGGCCATCGTTTGAACTGGAAATGAGGGCCGCTAGAGCACTGTAAGACAAACCGGAGTACATTATCATGTGATAAGCATAATTAGCTACACACTCACATAATACTTGAAAAGATGCTTGGCTGCAAGGCAGGAGCAGCCTCCATTGTTTAAAAGTGAATGCCAGTGTTGCTAATTCTTGTGATTTCTATTTCAAGGCTTGAGTTATTTGGTCTTTTTCTTCCAACCCCAGCTCCTGGAGTCAAGTGATGATGTGAGAAGCTTTTATTTAAAGGCAAGTGTGTTTCTAGCTATTGCGGTTGAAGAGAAAAACTTGAAAATAACTCAAGGGTGCTCTGAAAGCTCAGAAACCAGAAGGCAAACTAAAATGTATTATTTTTTTACTAAGATTTTTAAGCCAATCTCATGCAATTTTGGGACCTAATTCAAGAATTGTGAGTGTTTGGGCTTGACAACATTGGAATTAGTGCTGGTGAAAGAAGACAGACTGAAAGCACGTCAGAGAGATATTTCGGAAGAGTTGCAGGCAAAACACAAATTTCCACTTTCTACTTATCCAGCACACAGCCCCTCCCATTCAGGCCTTATGTAATATGTGATAGTGGCATAGTCCCCATGACCCCATCAAGGTCCTTTCTGAGAATGCCAGCCGTGATAGGGTTTTCTGATGATTGGGACATATATCCACTGGGAACCAGGCTGAAACCCATCACCACCACCAATTCATTTCATGGGGGCTGTCATCTGACTATTAGCCCTATTAAAACTTGGTTGGATTAAAGATAATCACCTCTCAAATCATGGTTTAAAGACTTTAAGGTACAGAGAATCCACCAGTAAGTAAGCTGTGCCCCATGCTACAGAGGAAGGTGGAAAACCCCCAGAGCCTTTGCCAATCTGGCCCAGGGGGAAATTCCTTCCTGACCCCAAATATGGTGCTCAGTTAAACCCTCAGCATGTGGGCATGACTCACTAGCCAGACACCCAAGAAAGAATTCTCTGTAATAACTCAGCACTCACTCCAGCTAACATCCCACCCACCATCAGTAAATCTGACCTCTGTACTTTATTATTACTCCTATGTACTATCTATGGTAGGGGTCTCAAACACACAGCCCACGAGCCGCGAGTTACCTCCTGCGGCACGCGACAAGAGCCAGAATTCAGGGGTTCCCAACCTCTGGCTGGCTTCTCAAGTGGCCCGCACCCCGCTGGCTGGGAGCCGGCAGCTGGCGGCCAGGCTGTGGCCGCCTGCCTCCCATCCAGGGTGCTATTGCCCACAGTGCTTCTGGCCTATGGCCCCTGCCCCCCCCCCCCCCCGGGGCCTCGGCAGCCACTGCTGGGCAGCTGGGGAGGAGCCTACGTCGTGTGGGAGGCTGGGACCCACTCCTGCACTGCTCACCAGGCAGAGCCCTGGCCTGCAGCGGTGGGGGAGCGTGGCCCAGCGACCGGAGCAGGCGGACTCAGTGCCTGGAGCCAGGTCAGGGCTCCAGTGTGTGGCAGGAGGGGGGGTCTGAGGGTGTGAGGAGGGCTCCCATGGGTGCTCGGTGCTGGGGGAGGCTCCATGTGGTCCCTGTGGGGGGCTCTGCCCAGTCCTGGCTTGCAGTTGGGAGTCAGACTATGGCTGCTCGCCTCCCCTCCGGGCTTGGGGTTGCAAGCAGCCCTTTCTTTCTTTCTTTCTTTCTTTCTTTCTTTCTTTCTTTCTTTAAAAAAAAATTGTAATTAAAAACTTTTCTAAAAATTAAATTTCAATTAAAAATACATTCAAATTCAATTAATTAAACCCAATTAATGTTATTTACAATCACTTTGAATTCAATTAATTAATTTTAATTTAATTTTAATTAAATAATCTGGTGGCCCTGTTGTATGAAAAAGTTTCAGTGATGCAGCCCTCGGGCCAATATCCTAGTCCTCATGTGGCCCTTGTGGTGATTTGAGTTTGAGACCCCATATCTATGCTGTGTGTCTTTGTTTCTTTTTTGTGTGTCCTGTACCTTTAATTCTTTAAAGGCCTTGCTGTGCGTGGAGACAGGCAGCTTAGTGCAATCTTATATGGCACACTCTTTTGGCACTCAGAGAAGGTTCACATGCCATGTGTGCTCTCTCGGGAAGACGTTACATTGGTTCTTTCTGTGTTTTGCTAATCTCTTAATTTAAATTACTTTTATTTTTCAGACTAGAGCATCAGTATTCTTTCTGCATAGGGAAATATAGAAAACTATCCAGTCCATGGGCCCCATCTCTAAAGGGTTCATTTATTTGATAAAGGTCAGCTTTCCTCTGCCTGCCACCTGTAAAATGTTGAGGGCTAATGAAAATAGGTTGTTCTGAACAGCTTGGTGAGTAATGTATTGAATAAATGATGTGAAATTGTGATTTACAAAGCTGTAATGCCATCAAGGGCATTTGGTGACATCATAAACCATAGGAGAAGGTCATAGGGTTGATGTCACTACAATCCCAAAACAGAACTATAGCCTTATGTTCTAGAAGGTCCCTATTAGGATATAATAGATAGATTTGACATTTTAAGCTTTTTCTATTCACCTGCTGTCTGACATGTTATTGGCACCATACCTGTGCATTAAAAATAGTTTTTTAGTGCTTGGTAGCTTTATGTCTGAGCATTGGATAGTGGTATTAAAATGGGAAGGGAAAAGCAGGACAACTTCTCTCATGCTGTAGCCCAGCTTGACTGAGATGATGATGCTGAATTGGGGAGATGGGCGATCCTGTGTGGTAAAGCAACAGCAAGACAGCCAAGCAAGACCCGTAGATTAGGATTAGACAAAGGCATGGGCATTTGTATGAATAATGAGAACATCCAGAGTTGGACTAAATGGAATAAACAATTAAAAGGGATCTAAAGCCTTGTCCATTGTTACAGCAGAAACCAATCACTAAATGATAGGGGTTAGGAAAAAACTACTCGTAATGGACAATTATACAGTAACTTCCCCTTTGGGATTTTACACCTTTCTCTGAAGCCTCTGGTACTGACTGGAGACTGAACAGCTTAAAATGATGCTAAAATTTGCTCTTCTCTAAAAGGTCAGTTCTTCTTTTTCCTTCTTTTCTGCTCTTCTCTGTTTTTTATCCTTATAGTTCTTTCTTTCAGTTGTGGCATCATACATCTTAGTGCATCACTTCTTTCTTATTCAAGCGAAAAAGTTGCCTTTTTTTTTTTAAAGCAAGGGATGTGCGGGCATTCAGCTCCGGCTGCAAGAGCAGCAACTCAGGACTCATGAGCAGCTCTCCTGAATCAGATCCAAACTTCCTCAAAGATCTGAGGCATTTGGATCTGCTGTTTTGGCTGGGTGTGTTAGGAATCAGGATATATTCATTATTTAAGCAAACTTTCTTTATGAGGATCTGTAGAACTGTGCACTTTTTTAGTCTTTCTTATTCCTTCAAGAGCTGCTTATACATTGGGCCGTCCCTTCCTTTCTGAGGCATCTAAGCTTAAAAGCAATGCAGTAACCAGACGGATGCAGATGTTCAAGTTTTAATGACCATCAGAGTCAAGCAAACTGGAAAATCTTCTCTGTGCAACAATAGGGACGAAAGAGGCAAAAAACCAAATAACAGTCAACTGGCTAATTAACTGAGGTAAAACTGATAGAAAACAACAGAACCTGGAAACTAAATGAAAACCTGCACAGCAATTACTTACAAAAAGGTAACATTTTCCCAATTAAAGCAATTCCAAGAACTTTAGTTAATTATATAGGTTTTCTTCTCTTTTATTAAAGTCAGTCAGGGTCCATGATGTGTGGGAAAAGTGCTAACATTTGCAAATTGCTGGTTTATGATAAATGAATCGTGGAAATTCAGCTCCTTGGTTGGGGCCCTGCTAGATTGCAAAGCACCAGCATCTCCTGCCGCTGAAGCCCTGACCCTGGCTACATGCATTGATCACCAGCGGTGCATATCTGTGACCACCAAGTGCATACATTGTAGGTGTGGGACTTGCTTTTCCCATAGTATTTCATCACGGTTCCACATCATAAGACTAATACCTGCAGGAGATTTCCCCTTGTCTATGGAATCACTGCTTCTACTGCTCCGTCTTTAAAAATTCCAAATCATTAATGAAGGCCTGATTTTCAGAGGTCAGGTCCCAAATTATTATTACCTGCATTTGTTAATTGCTTAATTGAAATTCCATGCTTAATTTTAGACAGAAGTTTGCAGCAACAGAACCAATTACCATCAGGATGAAGCAGTCAAAGACAAGAAAGTACATTTACTTATAACAGAGGATCTGAGTATATATTTTGAGTCTGATCTCAACTATCCAATTAATGAAAGTCCTACGTTTTTGTACTCCCTCTCTACAGCTTTCTACAGCACTCGACACAGGGAGTTGTTGCATAAGGTGCTGTGTAATAACGTGTTAGCCTCACACCCCAACAGTACTTGGTGCCTGCCTTTGTTCAAATTGGATCCATGTCTGCAAACTCAGCTATGGTTTGTTAGAATTCTGTTGTTCAAATCCTCAGTGACCCTGGATGAATTGTCATTTCACTGACTTCAGTGGAGCTATGGTGACTTATACCAGCAGAGGTTCTGTTTTTTTGTGCCTGAAGTCTTTGAGGAAGCTTCCTATGTACTTTTTTTCTTCAGAGAACTTGTAGGTGCCAAGGGTACATCCACACTGGAGCCTTAGGTCGACTTAAGGATGGTTAAGTTGACCTAAAGACCACTGTATCCACAATGGGCGCTTATTAAGTCGACTTAAGCGCTTCTTTAGGTCGACTTAATAAAGTCAACGTAAGCGTTAAGTCAAGCTTCAGAGGTGGTGTTATTAAGTTGACTTAAGTCAGTGTAGACAGGGAGTGCCTTATGTCGACCTAATTGGCCTCCAGGCCCCGGTGTAATGTGGGACAACTACCCACAATGCACCACTCCTCTGTCTATCTAGCACCTGCCAGTCTGGATGCTGTTGGTCGACTGGAGTTTTCAGTGTGGACCCTCTAAGTCGACTTAACAAGGTCAACTTTAAGTCGAATTAAAGTCGACCTTGTTAAGTCGACTTAACAGAGCCACCAGTATAGACGTACCCTAGAAAACCACTGAGATTCACAAATCCCATGTTTGGTGCCTGGGTTCCTGTGCAATGAATGGGGAGCAATAAGCACTTCAGAATGGGATTCACAAAAGCCAGCATGCCAGGGAGCTCCCTGCCTAAGATAGCCAGTGGGAGATGCCTAGCTGAGGTGTATGTGCTGAGCCCCGCCCCCTCTGAGATAGGTGTCCACATCCATACTGCAGGGAGGCTAAAAGTTATAAAAGAGTGTTGGCTCTTCCTCCTCCCTCCAGCCATTTTGCATAAGCTCACCTAGCAACACCTGTTCCAGTAGGAGAACCCTGAGCCCACCTATTGGATCAGGACCCGCAGGCAAGTTAGGTGGAGGCATGCCCTTCTTCCCCCTGGGTATAAGTGTCCAAACGCTGTGGTGGGGTTGTACTGCACATGACTGAAGCAGGTGCCTACAGAGAACTTTTATTTAGGCATTGAGTGGGTTTAGGCATCTACAGTGCTTGGTGGCAGCTGTCCTGGTGTTTCGTGGATCCCTGTGGGGCCTGGTTCCCAGATTAAGAAGCCTAAAATGGCAATAGGTGCCTAAGTCTTTTTGTCACTCCAGCCCTGTGTAGATTCCTTCCTTTAGTGGGAATTGTGCCATTCAGCCTTATATTATAATACATATTATATTATAATAAAATGTTTCTATCCGTGCCACCATGTCCCGCATCAACCAGGCCCTATGCCTCCCTAGGATTGACTACACTCATAGCTACACAGCAAATCCATACAGGCGTTCTCAATGACAGGGGCATTGCCCCACCTCCACCATATTACTAATATGGCCACCTAGGCATTTCTATGTTTTCTTAAGGAGCTTCCACACTGTCCTTATCTGCTACAGTTCCTCTGAACCCTAGGGACAGAGATGGCAGCTGACATACAGATCGGTGTGTCCTGCAGCAAATTGGTCCTAGAGATTGGTGAGCACCAGGAACAGACACCAGACCTCTGTATCTCTTCACATCTCAACTTCCGTTTCTCCTCTCTGCTGCCCCCATTCCCTCGCTTCATTATATTTATTTTTAAAATTTAGTGGAGCTGATTTTCTACTAATTTACACTGGTTAAAATCAGGAGCAAATCAGCTAAAATCAGTGTTAAAACTGGGGCAGGAAATCAGGCATTGAGTATGTGAAAGTTATTTTAAATTTGCTTTCCCCTGTCTCCTAAATTAGCATCTGTCTCAAGGCTCAAATTCACGGTGATATTTTGCAATGTAACTCTTAATTATCATTGTTATTTTACAGTTATATCGCAGTAGTGACTGAAGGGCAGACAGTTTGGGATCCCATTGTACTGGATGCTGTACAAACGGTCTCTGTCAAAAAGGACATACTATCTAAAAAGAGATGATGTGACTGGTGAATGAGACAAAGAAGTCAGCTGGGGAAGTGGGCAATGCAGAGGTAGGATATGCACAGTAATCAGTGCATCACAAGGGGTGGTCACAACATGCTGTCTGCCTAGCATGGCATTTCACGTTGCTCTGTGCATTATGGCAAAGGCGAGATTTGTAGGGTCACCTAAAGGAGGATAAGGTGTTGGCTTTAGAAATTAATCCCATTTATGGGGTCAGCAACCTATGTAGTTCTGAATCTTGCCTGCTGTGTGTTTGCAATGTGATTTCTACACAAGAAAAGTGATTGAATTTCAACCTGAAACTTTTCAAACTTCTGGATCCGCAAATAGGTTCTGATCCAGGATTAATGGATCCAGTTTCTCTCCAAACATGGAAGTATTTGTACAGCTCTAATGGGAAAGGCATCTTTATATGGCTGTGACTTGCATCATTGTGTCATATTGGTCTCCAAATAGACAGACAGACAAAGGTACAGAAGACTCAGAAACACACTACTCACTACCTGTATGCATGAACGAACACGTACACACCCTATAATCTAGCAGCAGATATGAAATTCACCATCCATGAAAGGGCTGGATAAGAAACTATAGTGTCCCAAAGAGACTTGGAATAATGAAGTTATGGAGAGCTTGGAAATGTTGCTATCACTTTATTACAAGGTATTGAAGAGAGCTTGTGAGCTAGCACTTTAAGGGTCATATTCAATAAAAAATAATACCTCCAGTTTCCACACATGGCCACTGAAGTACCAAAAAATCAATTTTAGTCATTGAATTGGACCCTAAGGTGCAACAAAATGGGTAAGATTCACAACAGCACAGTAAGGTAAGTGAAAAGAGATACAGTCTATAGCTGAGCAATATTTTCCCTTTATTTCCTCTCTCATTTTGATCCATACGAAAAAGGAGGGCTGACCTACCGAAGAGGAGGAGGAGACCTCTTTTTTAAAGGGTCAAGACTCTGATAGAGTCTGTGGCTAAAAAATGAATGATGTTCATGTACTGCATACATGGTAATGCTGTAAGCTAGATGTCTCAGAGAGCAGGTAAATATTCTGTAGTTACCTGGTAGCTGTTGAGTGTTAGCACCATAAAGAGGCAGGAAATTAAATGGAATAAGCACAGCAATTACACGGCTCTAGTTCTTAGGCTCAGACACACAAGTGATGGAAAAGACCATGGCTAGATTCTGTGCTGCACTCTCTGAGGGTACGTCTACACTGGAGCCTTAGGTCTACTTAAGAGAGGTTAAGTGAACCTACAGACTGCTGCGTCCACAATGGGCGCTTCCTTAAGTCGACTTAATAACACCACCTCTTAAGGTCGACTTAACGCTTAAATTGAACTTATTAAGTCGACATAATCCAGTGTAGACAGGGAGTGCCCTTAAATCAACTTAATTGTCCTCCAGGCCCCCTCCCAGGCCCCCCCACATGCACCACTCATCTGTCGACCTAGCACCTGCCAGTGTGGATGCAGGCCAGCGCTGTCCCATTGGGGGAGCGGGGCCCGGGGCCAACTGGCCTAGGCGGAGCCCCTCTCCCCCATGCTAGGGGGAGTCGGGCCGCTCCACCCCCCCCCCCCCCAGGGAGCCAGCCTGGACGGGGAGGCTGAGGCCGCCGGCTGAAGCCCCGGCCCTGGAAAGGGGGGCCACTGGTGGGGGGAGCCGGCTGCAGCCAGGACCCCAAGCTGCTGTGGCTGGTGCCCCAGCCGGGGACCTGAGGCTGCTGCTGGGAGCCGGTTCTGGCCAAGGGCAGCCCGCCGGCAAGGGCTGGCCCTGGCCGCATGGGGCAGGCTGGCCCAGAGGTGGGCCCCGGCCACCTGCCCCGCCCCTGGGCCTGCCTGCTCCACTCCGGGGGAGGGGAGGGCTAGCCCAGGGGCCAGGCTTAGTGCTCCCTGCCTGTCCCACTGCCTTCGGCTCCCTGCCGAGTGTGGGAAGAGTGTGGCCGTGTGGGGGGGGCCGTGATGCAGGCCCCGAACTGCCCCCCTGGGAGTGGGACAGCGCGGGGCCTGCATAACCGCGGGGCCCGGGGCAATCACCTCGTTCGCCCCCCGCCAGGGACGGCCCTGATTAAGGCAGTCGACAGGAATGTTCAATGTGAACTCTAAGTTAATTTACCCAGGTCAACTTTAAGTTGACCTTGGTAAGTCGACTTAACAGAGCTTCCAGTGTAGACAAACCCTGAGAAACCACTCAGGGCAAGTCTTCACTGACACGCCGTCAGTTTGGACTTCCCGATCAACTGATCGTGTCTGTGAATCTCTCAGTCAACCAGGAATTTGATCCTGCAATACCATCCTGGCAACTGTATAATGCTGGTTCAACAGGAGGCCCCTCCCTTTGAACCAGTGCAGTATATGTGCAATGAGTGGAGAAACCAAATGTAGATATGCAAGTTCAATGGCCGCCGAAAGGGCAGGCAGCGTAGACCTGTCCTAGCAGTCTGCCTGCACTGGAAGCTAGTGTGGTCGCCCCCATAATTCAGGGGCTACTCTCACTTGGCTGTTTTTCAGCTGCTTTACAGCACAAAATGGCCGTAGCACTCAGCACTATAGCTATATCAACACTTGACAAAGCTCATACCCTGGGTTATGGTGGAAACAGTCTGGGTAATGTTGGGCTGTTTCTGCCTGCACTAGGCTCCTTGATTGCTCCTATACAGGGGCCCAGGCGGTGGCCAGAATCTGGCCCATAATTAAAGTAGATCAGCCAGGCCAGCTTCCCATCACGGCAGGTTTCCTTCCTCCAGGACATATTCTAATATTTTGAATAGACGAGTTCTATGTAGCTAATTGTATCTTTCAAAATCAGTTCTGTTAAATGTAATTGCCAGTTAATATGCAAGAATAGGAACCTGTTAGTTCCATGGTATGGCATTTAACAGTTACTATATATGGAGTCACCATCTACATAAACTAAATCTAAGATATTTGTTCCCTGAAACTTATACTTGTTTACCAACACTGCAATATAAAATTAGCATTTAATAACTCTGAAGTTACACTGGGCAGAGAAGAGAATATTACATCTATATAAACACTGTACAGTATGTTATTATATCTATACCTATAGCTCAAATATATAGATATACATTCATGCATATCAGGCAAATTATATATACACACAAAAGTGTTGGACTAACTGAGAAGTTTTGTTGGATATCTAAAGAGTAACAAAAGTGGAATAAGATCTAAAGACTTCAAGTGACTCTGAGGAAATTATGGTTGAATCTAAAGAAGCTAATTTTTATTCACAGATGCTTTGATCCTTCTAGATCCCAACATTATGCCTATAGAACTTAGCTTCTATGGTTTTATTTATAGATTCACAGTCTTTAAGACTAGAGGAGATCATTATGATAATCTAATCTGACCTGCATCCTACAAGCCGTTGAATTTCACTCAGTCATTCATGCCTACTACTTGGTGGTGGAACTATAGCCTATCTTTTAGAAAAACACCAAACTATGATGCAAAGACTTCAAGTGACAGTAAACCCATCACATCTTTTGATAAACTGTTCCAAACATTAATTAATCTTACTTTTAAAAATGTACACCTAACCTTCAGTTTGAATTTTTCTAGATTCAATTTCCAGCCTCGGGATCCTTTTGTTAGCTACATTAAAGATACACCAAACACCAGGTATCTTCTCCCTGCGGACATGCTTATAGACTGGGATCAAGTTGACTCAACCTTCTTGGCAGTAAACTAAATTACGTTGGAGGGGTTTTAAGTCCTGGTTATATAGCATCTACTTAATCATTCTTGGTTACTTCCTATTCCCCACAACTTTTGGAGCATAATGCCTCTGAGTTTTCTTTACTTATAGTTTTCCCAAGCACCTGACTTTACTGATTTGGATGAAACTTTTAATTTTTGACTTTTTGCTGAAAAGTCAAACTTTTCTGTGGAGAAATTAAGCAATATTTTTTTTGTTCTGTTTTCATAAAAGTTTCCGTGGATATAACACTCATTTCCTGAACCACCCTGCTGATATGCTTTAGCAAAATGGTAGAGATTGTTTGCCGTCACTATCCTTATCTTAAGCCTCAGTTATTCACCTCTTAACTTTCTTGAGCACTAACTGAACTCTACTCATATGATAAGTGAAGTTGGAAAAAAAGAAAAACATGACATATTCTAAATTTTTATAAGGTTGTTGAAGATGTTTTTATTGAGAAATGTTTGCAAGTTTCAGAAGGCTGGCAGATGTGTTAAAGAACATATGATTCAAATAGCCCCCCTCCCCTTTTTTTATTACTGAAACACTAATAAGAGTGCACTTTAATATGCCTTAATGTGTTACTCCTAATTGATAGCAGATGTTTTCTGAACATTATTTTTTTTAAAGATGTGCCATACTTCAAACCATGGAGAAATAAAGCCTTACTGTACACTCAAAAGCTTCCAAAAACAACTCTTCCAAGAGCCAATAGTTGTTTAAAAAGTGGCATTCCAAATTATTTGAAAATCAATATTAGGTCCCATGGAACATACAATAATAAATGTGATGTTGTTTGAAATGAACCTTAACATAACCAGTGTTCAGGAGGGACTGAGATCCCCTTTGCCTCTCGCTTTCCTTCTAACCTTCAAATGCTAAACATTATACAGCTTTGCCTCCTTCTAAAGAGGGATGGACATAGGACCGCTCCAAAGAGACGTTAACATGCCATCCAAATGTCATCCAAAGAGATCTGGTGGCAGTAATAAATGAGCTTCTGAAAAGATTGGAGTCTATATTATGTATTGAACATCCAAACATTTGGATGCTTGTTCAAAACATATCCAAAGCACTAGACCCTTTCAATCCACATTCAACTGGTGTAACATGTTGGTTCATTGGGCCTGATGACACTACAAAATTGGGCTAGAAACCTCATGTGACATCTAGAAAGACATAAAGAACATCCTTTCTAGTTATATTGCTAAATTACCTAAGCCTCCTCAAAATTTAGACATACCTGGGGCCTGCCTGAGGCTCCTTTCCCTTGTGGGCGAAAGGCACGCAGTCCCCTCTCAAACTGACTTCTGTAGAATTAATTATGGGAGTAAGGTTGGTAGGATCTTGGTATCCTGCAAAAAGCAACCCAAAGAATCTCTGCTTTCATTTGCATTATGATCCATGCCAAAGAATAAATGTGTCTGCCTAATATGTTTGTAATTTTCAAAGAAAAACTGTGTCACATAATTTGTTGACACAAAATGACAGAATCTTTAAATACAGCCCAAGTCTGGTCACCATTTGTTTATTTTTATTATGTAAAAAACCCATTGCTTTTGGTTATTAGAGTAAAGCTTTAAAGCACTCAATCATTAAAAATGACGATGTTATCAGTTGGTTTTTTTTAAACCTTGTTAAAATACTAAGTAATTGACATTGCCTTTTGTTATGCTGCCTATAAAATATAAATCATTAGGGCAATAAATATTATTCATTTAGAACTGATGTGAACCAAATGTTTTCTTCCTTAAAATATCCATAAAAGTGGAGTTTTATCTTCCATCTGGCAAAGACCTCTTATGCCAAAATGTTCTGAGTGGAACTGCGTTAATCAGACGACATCAAGTGAAATATTCTATTTGTGTTCTTTAAATATGTCTCTGTAAACTGAGCTACACATTGGCCTTTTATCAGTCAGCATCTCTACCTGTGGTTTTTTGAGACAGATTAACAGAGAAGAACCATTATAGGATGAAAGGACCGAGCATGCTGGGAGGAAAATGAAATCAAACATATACCAGTGCAAACACTTCCTTCCAGGATAATATTTAGATTATATATATATATATATATA
>ML685852.1:9446086-9483914 GCA_007922175.1 Pelusios castaneus | reverse complement strand
ATATATATATATATATATATATATGTTGGCGCTGGTTTTAGATAGCCTTGCAATGCAGATGTGTTCTATTTTCAAAAGTACATCTCTCAGTGGGATTTTTATTGGTTTTGGACCACAGCCTATAATGAGTAAAGATATGGGCATATGCCTGAGATGGCGGCTGTGCCTCTTACCTTTCTGAACATAAAAATAGCAAAATCTTTGTGTTTATGAAGGTTTTAGTGAAAATTCAATAGCTTTTGCTTTAGACACTTTGCCTCGGAGCACTAATAAAGACAAGAGAGAACTGACACATGCAGTAAATTAGGGCATAGAACTGACTGAGAAACAAAAACTAATTCTGGCAAAAGTCTTTCAGAATTTCTCTCTTCAACACCTTTTCTTCCTGCCAAAATTTGATTCCCACAGCACTTTCCAAACAGCCTGAACACTATTAAAGTTCTGAGTCTATCTGGGAATATTTCCTCTATGGCTATGTCTATACTTACAAAAGCTAGTTCGAATTAGTTAATTCGAACTAACTAATTTAAACTAATTTTAGTTAGTTTGTATTAACTTAATTTGAACTAGCATGGCCCCAGTAGAATGCTAGTTCAAACTAGCCGTGTCCATGTAGGGCACTTGGTTAGTTCAAATTAGGCAGTTGCATGAAAGTCAATCTGCCAATTAGTTCGAACTAAGCATCTAGTTCGAACTAATATGGCCACATTGTCTTAATTCGAACTAACTATTTTGAATTAAGATTTAGTTCAAACTAAGCAATCAAATTTATTAGTTCGAATTAAGGAAGCCCTTAATTCGAACTAATGAAAACCTAGGGTGGCCAAGGCATAAGTTAGTTCGAATTAAGCTTCCTTAATTCGAACTAACTTGCAAGTGTAGACATAGCCTACATTAGTGCCAGTTTCAATAAGCCCATTTTAAGAAGCTTACCGTGCATGCTAAACTGAGGAAATTTTAAGGCAACAACTTTGAGCTAAATCTACAAGAATAGAAATTTCAATCTAAAACCATATGATTCTGCAAATAAAGTCATAGAAGGCTGAAGGTAGGAGAAAGCTCTATAGCCCCAGACTCTCTGGGAAACACCTCACAAGAGAATATGTGGATATGGATGTACTACCCATAGGGGGATCCATAGGTTCTTTCAATGCATTCTAGTAAGAGCAAGCTTGAGGGGCCATGAAGAAATGAGTAGTTGGCAGTGTATTCACAATAGGCACAGAAAAACTGTCCTGCTTACTCAACCACTACAGGATACTATTGGTGGAGATAGCTTGAATCTTTGGTGAGTGAGATACAGAAGTGGTTCACTATTCTGTTAGCCACTTTGTCAGGCCCGACATGCTTGTTAGACCTAACACACTGTTGTCATAGTCTGTAACTAAAAAGGCTTGTGTAAGGTATCATATACAAAACCGGTAGCATTCTTCTCCCGAAAGTCATTACAGGGGGTCTGTAAGGTGTATGTACAAAAAGTTATAAATATGTGCTTGAATTATGTTCTTAAATGTGTTTGGTGAGCAAGGCATAAGCCCTCGACAAATATGCATTTGTTTGTTTCATTGGCCAGGCAGATACAATGAAGGCCAATTTACATATAAGGCAAACAAAGCTCTCACGCTAACAAGCAGGGGAGAAAACAGCATGGAATCTACTCCCCAGCAGGAAAAAGAAACTTTGTCTGGCCTTAGTTTTCAAAGAATACATTTCAAAGTTTACCCAAATATGAAAAAAAGGGGAAAAAACCCCATAGTTACACTTCACCTGAGGAGTCAATGAAACCAAGTGCTTTGAGTTCTGGGCCTAAAGAATGGGCCAGTCATGCTGGAAGAATGATTGCAATCAGAAAAACTTCTCTGAAGAAAAGCATCTAATTTGTTGAGTTGCATGTTAGCTGTAGAAGTATATTTTTACTTTTGTTTGTTTGTAACCGTTTCTAGCATTATTCTTTATACTCAGTATCACTTAAACCTAAGTCCTTTGGTTAACAGACCTATTTTACTTTTACTATAAAGGAACTCAGTGCTTTGATTGAAGTGAAGTATTTGTGACCCCCAGGTAATAAGCTGCAGCGTACTGTCCCTTTAAAGAGCAACATCCTTGGTAAGGGTTTTTGGGAGCTACAGTAAGATGGGCTGAGCACTTGAGAGAAAGATTTAGAGAGGAAAACTTGAGAGCAAAAGGACATCACCCAGCAAGGAGCATCTAGGCTGGTGGAAGCCAAGGTGAGGCGATTGTGTTGAGAACACGCCTCTGGTGTGAGAGATCTGAATCAAAGCTGTACTACACACAACGGCAGCCAGGATTACAGGGCCGATGATGGGGAAAAAAACCCTTCCCTGGTCTGAACTGAATCCAAAAGCATCCCAGGAAACTGAGGATTAACCTGTTCATGCTGGATAATAACAGAAGACAATTCTGACCCTCTCCACGCTGTCCTATGAAGCATACTTTTGCAAATCTGGTCTGGGTGGGAGAGCTCCCAACCTCACTTGACTACCCTGCCTCTCTGCACAGCCAGGCGTCCTCAAAACATGGAGTAACATTTATGGCTTCTGTGAGGGAATGATATAGTGGTCTAGGCTTCACTTTCCTCTGCCCCAGGACCCAGTCCATTTGGGCCTGGATTTCTATGGGCCTCTCCCCCTCATGCCTTCTTTGTTTTGTTTTTCCTGAACGTGAGCCAGTTCAGTAAGTAGTGGAAAAGGTGGGACACCAGCTCCACGCCACTGGCTCAATGTGTAATCCTGGAAAAGTCACTTCATCCCTCTGGGCCTCAGTTTCTCTGTCTATAAAATGGTGACAACGGGATAGGAGGTGGGGCTGTGTCTTCCTCCCTCATCATGAAGACTGAATCTGACCTTGATAAAAGTTAGAGCTGTCGCCACACAGCTCCAAGCTGCACTACTGACATCAACATAGACTTAATGGACTATATATCAGTAGAGTTTTGGCATAACAGAACAGTGCCATACTTTTTTGCCACTTCCCCTGTGCAAACCAGGGCCAAAATGCAGGGTTCAGCTGCAAAACAGATGCACCAGAAGGAAGTCCTTCTGCCCCAAAGGTATGCTATGCCGGGCAGCCGTAGCTGGCTTATAGCATCTCTACACCATTTCGTGAGTACAAAGATGCCATAAGCTGGCTAGATGATCTGGCCCCTGGGTACTTACACAGCATTGTAAAGTGTTTTGAGACTTGGAGATAATGTATTTATATCGAATTGATTAAAGTAAAATTAACTATAGGAGTTGATTTATATGATGATTGATTAAATATTCACCCTTACAATAAATACTGTTTATTTCCTATTATCTTAAAAATTCCTGTAGGCAAAGTTCAATTTCTATTAAGGGAAAGAAAAAAAGATTCTGATCTTCCCTAGGGGAATGGACTGAACATATTTTCATTGATTTTCCTTTGTTAGTAAATGCTAGAAATCAAGACCCCCAACAAGCTGACTCACCATTCAAGTAGCCCTAGTGTTTGTAGTAGCCAATGGCTACTGAGCTCCTCTTCTCACTGACCTTGCTTTGCCATCTTCTAGAAGCTATTACTACAGAATGTTCAAAGAAGTTGCCAGGGGCTACTAAAGGGAGCAGGGAGAGTCCTTATTTAAGCATTTATAAATGGCTGGTAGCTATTACAACCACATGATCCAGTGTATGATGTTCAGTGATGGATACATCTGTTTGGCTAAACAACAGAAAGCTGCCTAATTAGATGCTGTTTTGATATTGACCCACTCCTGTGATGCTAATGTGCACATCTCGTCTCTGAACAATACCATTCCCTCCTAGAGAATCACAAATCAAAGCTTTGATCATGCCGGTTTCTTGCAGTAAAAGGATTGTTTACATTTTCTGGAGCTGCAGGGGGACGTTTGCTGGAGGTTCAAACTATGGGGGAGAAAAATGCAACTTTTTGTTCAAAGCTCATAAGCCAAATGCCATTTGTCCAATAGGCTCATTCTTCCCGCAGAGCTGCAAATCCCCTGTTCTGCTGCCAAATAAAGAACAAACCTAAAGAAAAAAAATGCAAAAACGCTGTGACTCTGAACTGAACTGCTGGGAAATTCACACACCGCGTCAAGCACAGGAGGCAACTGTATGGCTAAAGCAAAGAGGATTTCCTGAAGGCAAGTTCTGCATTACTGCACGACCCAGAGCCTGCTGAAATCAATGGGAGTCTTTTCACTAAGGGCTTTTCTGTACTGAAAGGTAGTGTGTGAGAAAGTGGGGTGGTTATCTCCAGAGCACTAACTGGCTGCCGGAACCCTGCTACTATGCACTAAAAATTCGCTAGTGTGCTTTGACCTACTGCTACTCTAGTGGCTACAGCATAGAATTCAGGAGGTTCAAAACTTTGCTACTCCACAGACTGTCCATATGACTTTGTTGAAGTCACTCAGAGTACTTAACATGGCAATAAAAAATGCATGGCACAGCTGCAGCTGGCCCAGTCTAGCAGACTTGGGCTTGTAGGACTCAGGTCATGGGAGTAAAAATTGCAATATAGATGTTTGGGCTTAGTCTAGCCTCTGGAACCTCTTGAAAGGGGTGGAGCTCAGAGTAGTCACCTGACTCAAGGTCATGGGGCTAAAAATTGCAGTGTGGATGGTCAGGCTTGGCTGGAGCCCAGGCTCTGAGACTCAGTGCTCTGGGTTTTTATACTGCAGTGTAGACACACTCTTAGTCGAATGCGCCTCAGTTATTGATCTGTAAAATGGGGATAATCATACTTCCATCCCTCCCAGGGGTGTTGTGAAGATAAATACATTAAAGATTTTGAGGTACTCACATGCCAGGGTAATGAAGGCCATACTTTAGATAGTTTTTTTGCTTTCATGCCCAGAAATCCATGCCATCTTTAGGCAGGTTTGGTAGCATGGATCTCCCATAAGAACAGATACTGACAGAAAGTATTCTTTCCTCCCTTGAAACCTAGTCATGAGATCTTACAGGGCCAGGTACCACAAGACACTCTTTATTCTACCAGAGTTGTTATCCACTGCGCATGATAAAATTCTGTCTTCACAGATCTTAGAGGGATTTACCAGGAGCAAGCAGTTGTGCAGTGTTTCAACGCCGCTGTTTTGTCTTGCCAATGATGAATACCGTTTAATTACAAAAAAAGAATTTCTGTCACTGCTCCCGGCATGGTTTCTATTGGCGAAGATTAAACATCAGCCCAACACTACTGAATTACCTTTTTAAACCTATTATTTCAATGTGATTAACTTCACTTTTCATTTAGCTGTAAGCAAAATCTTGTTTACAAGGCAAAAAAATGCATTTGCTATAATATCGGCAATAATAATAAAAATGAATATCTCAGGGAAATAATTTATGTGTTAAACAGCATAAAAATGTCACTGATGCATGAGTTTCCTCTTCAATTAATAAAAAGGAAGAAATATTTAAAAACAATTTATCAAGCAAATACATACAGTTCATACATCATGCACTTGCACAGAATGTACTAATAGCCATTCTACAAATAGCTGTGTGACCCAGAGTGTCACACAGATGCTGGATTCCTTTGTGTGACCTAATTTAGGATGTGGTGTTAAAGAACCAGGAATGGTAATTTTATACTAGATAAAGTCTCAATGACCATTATAGTGTATGTGTGTAATAAAATGTATTAAAATAGGTAAAAATAACAACGGGTTAAATATAACTGAATATATAAATATAGTATTGACTATCAGAGCCCATGAATTATTGATTTCAATTCCCCTTTGGTCCACATAACAATTATCATAGAATGAAAGGACTATTTCCAGCCAAAATCTATATTAGGATGGTGTTAAGTTACAAAGCACACACAAGTAAATTAGAGTAAAAATATTACAGTATTTTGTAATTATACCCAAAACAAGTAACTATCCACCCAGGAAACTCAGAGTTAGACTTAAAAGAATGGTAAACACATTAAGGGATAACAAAAGCATGCTAACAAATGTAACTGTGTCTTGTAGTTTGAAAGATTAAATGTTACTCTGTGGTTTTGAAAGACACTTACAGTTTTGTTTTATTTTTCATTTTTTGCCATCCGGGGGTCACTACATGGCGGTGTCTTTGGGCACGGAGGCAGCATAAATATTAGATAACAATTTTCTGAATACAAAATTCATTGAATCATTGGCTAACCAGTCTGGATATCTGCAATTCGCTATTTGAAAGTACCTGATGAACATAAATAAATTACAGCATTTGCATCATTTTTCTCCCACCCCCTGCCTATCTCATCTATTTAGACTGTAAGCTCTTTGGATCAAGGATCACCTGTTACTATGTATGTGTACAAAATCTAGCAACTTGAACTCAATAGGAGTTCTCCTTTCTTCAAAATGAAGCATGTGTATATATCTTCGTAGGAGCAGGGCTTTTAATGCTCATAGAAGTAGATGAGACTTTTTCCATTGATTTCTATGAGTTTTGGATTAGATCCTAACTGCAGTGATAGGTGGTATTGGAAAGGTGATGGCCCTATGTAAGATATCATAAACCCTTGAGCCCATTTTCTTCTCAGTTTTATTGGCTAAATTTAGGGAATATGAGCAGTAAATAATGAAAGTGATTGGATGGGAAAAGAATTATTCTTAGTCTTGTCTGATATTTAGATTGCAAACTCTCTGAGCCAGGGGGTCATCCTTTCATTCTGTATTTGTACAGAGCCTAGCACAATGGGGTTCTGGACCATCTCTAGGGCTCCTCGGTGCAATGGTAATACAAACAAATAAATAATAATTGTTTCTCATGAGTCATGAGATCATCACAAACTTGTTCCAATAAGACTTTTCTTCTACAAGTATTCCCTTTCTCTGTTTATGTATTTTAGATGCACACACAAAACAGTGGTGGACATGAGTGCTCCTATTTATTTCCTCTTTCAAGATGCTGTACTGGGGTTTTCCATTGTAGGAGTTCTCCTTGGACAAATATGCATGTGCTGTATAAATCAATACAGCTGTGCTGTACGACTTCACTGGCACCGCTCCCTCTCTTCATCTTCAGGAAAACATACATCAATATACTAAAATCATAGACACTGTATAATGAAACATATAGAAGACCAGATTCTCAGCAGGTTTACATTGACACAATCCCATAGACTTTAGCAGCCCTAAGTGAATTTACACCATCTGAGAAGCTGGTCTGTAAAAGGTTTATTACAAACTGGAAAAATAGATGCACACTGAATCATACAGGGAATGAGATTATACCAAATGTTTAATTTAATATTAAAAAATTGATAACTTATCAGTGCAGAACAGGGATATTAGCATTACCAATCTGACATTGATCCCTCCACTGTTGGTTTATAGTAAATGGAGCCAATATTTCCCACTAGCTATTTGAGGCATAGGGAACTCTGCCTTTTCTGTAATTGGTAGGTTGGAATTTGCATCTTAAGTTGGTCTCTAAAATGGGGTCTCTTTTCCTGGGACCAGTTCTCATTATAAAGTTCTTTTTCTAAATTTCATTGCATATTCCATTTGAAATGCATCTGAAGTGGATTTCCAAAGAAAGCAATAAAATAAAAAAAGGCTGGTATTAATCTCATTCTGTGCAGGAAGCCTGGTCTAATGAAAGGTATAATTTTCAGCAAACTCTACCTTTAATGGATTAGTGGTTAATTTTTCCTTTTATTTTGTCTTACACACATGGAACTTATGGGGAAAAAAGATGAAATGTGACAGTTGAAATTACTCTAGGAACAACTCTTATCTTCTGAAAACTGATAACGAAGCCAAGTTCGACCAGAAAGCCAGAAAGGCGAAGACTGCAAATGTATTATTGCCCTTATATAAATCCATGGTACGCCCACATCTCGAATACTGTGTACAGATGTGGTCTCCTCATCTCAAAAAAGATATTCTAGCACTAGAAAAGGTTCAGAAAAGGGCAACTAAAATGATTAGGGGTTTGGAGAGTGTCTCGTATGAGGAACGATTAAAAAGGCTAGGCCTCTTCAGCTTGGAAAAGAGGAGACTGAGGGGGGACATGATAGAAGTATATAAAATTATGACTGATGTGGAAAAAGTGGACAAGAAAAAGTTGTTTACTTACTCCCATAATACAAGAACCAGGGGTCACCAAATGAAACTGCTAGGTAGCAGGTTCAAAACAAATAAAAGGAAGTTCTTCTTCACACAACGCACAGTCAACTTGTGGAACTCCTTACCTGAGGAGGTTGTGAAGGCTGGGACTATAACAATATTTAAAAGGGAACTGGATAAGTTCATGGTGGCTAAGTCCATAAATGGCTATTAGCCAGAAAGGGGTTAAGAATGGTGTCCCTAGCCCAGGGGTCTGCAACCTGTGGCTCTGGAGCCACATGCGGCTCTTTGGCTGCCCCCTTGCGGCTCTGGGCTCCCCCAACCACCGGGGTACCCTGCAGGAGGCCCATGCCTGGCTCTGGGCTTCCCCCAGCCACCAGGGACCCCACAGGCAGCCCATGCCAAGCTCCAGGCTTCCCCCCCATACATAAGGGGACCCTGCAGCAGAAATCCTGGCTCACCTCCCTGCATCTCCCACCAGGAGGCTACAGCCATTGTGGCTCTCAAAACACTTTGTTATTGAAGGAATTTTCAAAAATGGCTCTTCTTATCTTTTGGGTTGCAGACCCCTGCCCTAGCCTCTGTTTATCAGAGGATGGAGACGGATGGCAGGAGAATGATCACTTGATCATTGCCTGTTAGGTTCACTCCCTCTGGGGCACCTGGCACTGGCCACTGTCGGTAGACAGATACTGGGCTGGATGGACCTCTGGTCTGACCCAGTACGGCCTTTCTTATGTTCTTATGGGAAGGACTTAGGTTTCAGAGTTCGCAGAGCACATGCTACTACAGCAAAATCCAAACGTCACAGCCTTTGCAGGCATTTGTCACTCAAAATGAACAGCTAAAGATATCCTATTTCTCCTGCAGACCTGTCAGAATGAAGCTTCAATTCTGGCACTGAGGATTACAAGCCAACAACCGTATTTGCTTGTAGATGCTTGTAGATCCTTAGCTAATTGTACAGTGGTGGTTGCAATGAAAGACAGACAGCTAGAGAGATATAGATCTACATGTGAGTAGTGCCCTGGGACTGAAATATAGCTATAAATAGGCACTACAGTAATACAAATAATAAATACTAATGCTAGTGTCTATGAGACCCAGGCAAACCGGCAGCCTGATATCATACAGAAATATAGACAATCATATCAAGTCTTTATTTCCTTCTGATGACTTAGAGCTAGGTACATCTCTCAATGGCATGGCTCAGAGAGGAGTAAAGTGGAGAAAAACTGGCGCAAAGGTTCAGTGCTCATGGAAGAGTGCACAGAAGTTTTCCTTTGAACCCAGGGAGCCCCACTGCATGTTTACAATGCAACTAAAATTCTGTGGATTCTGGAGGGAAAGGGTAGAGCGGAGCTGCTTCTGTTCTAAAGCACGTTCCCTTACCATCCAGTCAGACTTGCTTGCGGGAATCTAAGGGAATTAATGATGCAACTGACAAGACAGACTGTACCAAATGATCTTCTGAAATGAAATATCACCTTTAACGGGGGTTGTGTCCTCTCCTTTCTCCCAACCACAGCCTCAGTTTAATTTAGGCTTATGAACTACATGGGGTGGCGGGTGGGAACAAACACCGTTTCACATATTGGTAGTTCTCTACCAATAGAGATGTCAGCCCCCCAATAGCATTAGCTTCAGGAAATATCATAGCTGATTGATGGTGCATGTATATACAAGCCACCCATGGGAAACAGCATCTTATTAACCAATATGCTAACACATGCTAGTTAACATGAGATCAAACATGATTTACATCGAATGTAGATGGGTGTGGTGGGACATACCACCACCATATTGATGGAAATCTAACAACCATTTTTGCCCACAGACTGTACCTAGTACAGATACACCATGAGAGGAGCTTCGATGGATAAGAAAGGGCAAAAAAGGAGGGAATTTTCCTAGGAGCAGAGGGCTGCTGGGGACTGCTAGGAAAGGAAGCTCTGTTTGAGGCAGCGACTACTTTTTCCTTCCCCAATGTTGTTTGGGACAGACTGAAACAACCAGCCTCTCTTCTCTGGTTTAATACAGTGACATGCACCAGGAGGGACAAGCAGAGGCATGCCCCACCCCTCCAGCCCAGGACTTGTGGGAGTGGGTGGAGAGAGGGAGCTATGGCCGGGGCTGGGTAGGAGGGAAGAGCGAACTGCTGCCTGGACTGGGCTGAGGGGAAAAGAGTGAGCGCCTCCAGGATGGGAAGGGGGTTGGAACACAGAACATGCCCCTACAAAGGGGTCAAAATTACATTCCTGTGCATGTCCGACATGAATAGCTAACTTATTTTTAAACATGAATATCTGGTGCTGTCCATACAGTCTGTCCACGGGAAGGACAACACTGGATTTAACGTATCCGTTAAAATATTCTCCACAATGTCACGCTGTCTAGCTGTGTAGGCAAGGTAGCCACGCCCACCCACGGGGGGAGAACAAGAGCATTGACATTCTGCCGGGTGCTAGCAGGAATACCGGCCTTCATCTCTCCCACCTTTCTAGTCAGCAATCGCTCCTCATCCTCTAAAGAGACAGAGGTGGAAATGACATCTCTGTGCCTGCAGTGGGTCTGGTGCAAGACCCAAGGGGGGTGGCTTGTGCCTCTCTTATTCATATGCAGCTGGGGGCTGACTTGGTCCCTAGCATAGGTTAAAGGAGGGCAAACCACCCCCTCCCCAATTCGTACCACTCTGCAGTTGTTACTGTGGGCTTTTTGCACTCAGGACGTACACCCTTGGGGAATGGTGGGGGAGGGTATGGGGGGGGGGGACTTATGGACTGGGGATAAAAGAGAACAGCTCAGTGAGTTAGTTCCCCTTGCAAACGGCCCAGTCCCAGACTCCAATTCAATATTCATATCTATGCATCTATTCTCTAGAGCTATATGGGTGGAATGTCCTATATATTTATAGCTAGATATATGGTATCTGAAATTAAGTATTAAAATCCCCCTCAGTACCTGGTGCCTCAAGCCCTAAACGTGACTGGCTTTGAAGTCTGGTGCCCTGTACGTGAGCTGCTGCTGTTTGCCCAGCGCCCAGCAGGATTCCATTTACTCCATCAATAACGGGAGCAAGTAGTTGCCAACTTCCAATCTAAGAAGAGCCAATAAAACCCTCTGTATGTTTTCATTTCCAGTTTGGCTTTTTTCCCCCTGACCAGGATAAAAGTGGTATTAAATTTTGCTGGCCCCAGACAGCACCCAAGAGACGTGGGCTATGGTAATTATTTTCCTTGTCATCGCCCAGTGACACCCAGTGCAGTGGCTGAGCCTGAAAAATTTGGCCAGCAACACCTCCCAGTGAGCTATGTCCTGCTGGAGTGTGATTAACTGTATAAAAAATGAGTTCCAATGGCATATAAACAAGGAAAGCAGAATGGCTTCTAAGAAGCATAAATCAGATAAATATAAAATAAAAGAGAAAATTCAGGTTGATACAGCTTGCCCAGAGATACTTATCCAAGGGCCATATCTTCCCCTTTCTTTCTTTCTTTCTTTCTTTCTTTCTTTCTTTCTTTCTTTCTAAGGACAAAATGAGAAAATGCTCCATAGTTTACTCAGTCAAGGCTATGTAAAATGTTATCTGGACTCCAATTAAATCTAGAGTTGCTTACAATGGGCTAGAGAGTCACTTTCTTTCTAATCTAAGGATATGGGCAGCGTGCAGCTGTGCAAACTCAAAGGCAGAGCTGGGAAGGAATCATGTCTCTGGGCGTCATATTTCCCTACTGGGTTCCCCCCCCCCCAAGCTACTGGCCTGTACCGGTAGAACATTATGTCACCCTGTGCCATCTCAGCTGGCCACACATTGAGGACGAGTTCAAGACTTCCATCCTCTCCCCATGACTCACGTAGGGGGAGAGTAGTGACCCCCCTCTCCCCGAACACAAACCAATGATGCAGGTGAAAGGTGGTTCCTTACTCCTTAAACCCGTGTGAGTGTATTTCTACCAAATAGGAGCAGAGAGCGGTCAATGTTTGTGTGTGTCAACAGGGAAGATCCAGATGAGGACATAGCAGTATCTGCCTAATACAGGGCCAGATCTTCCTGTGGTGTACAGGAGCACAGTTCCTCCCCTGCAGTGGAGCTACACTTTCGCTAGCTGAGGACTAGCCCAGTATTGCTATAGGCAGCTATGTTTGCAAGTAGGGCGAAGGGTAAGGATTTCTTTCCTATGCATGGAAAGAAACGGTGGCCTTTCCCAGAAGCAAGGGAGTAAAGACCTGGTAAGTAAATCTAGCATAGACGCAATTCCTTAGTAATTGTGGACTGAGCCTTGAACATCACACACAATAGCACATGTTCAAAGGCAACCAATCTCAAACACATTCATGCCATCATCCGAAAGCTGGTCCATCCTGTCAGTGCATGATGTCTCTCAAGGAGCAGTGGCTAGCGCTAATGGTATCATGTACGAGGAGGAAAAGGAGCACATTACTGCTTCCTTGGATACTCTACTGCCCTCTCTTTACTCACTTTATGCAGAGGAAGCTCATGAAGAAGGGCCTTGACCTAAGTCAGGCATCATTTCAGAAGGGCGCCTCATACAACAGTAACACAAAGCAAGTTTTTTTCTTTGGATATGTCTACACTGGCAATTTAAGTCAACTTAAGGAGGCTTAAGTCGACTTAAATTAAGCCGCGTCCACACTAGGCTTTCATTAAGTTGATTTAAGAAATTCCTTAAGTCGACTTAATGAAGGCTTAAGTCAACTTTATAACTACCACTCATTAGGTCGACTTAAGCCTCCTTAGGTTGACCTAAGCCCAGTGTGGACGCATAAGTCCACTTTGTTAAGTCGACCTAAGGGCAGTTAGTCAATTTCATTAAGTCGACCTAAGTCGACTTAAAGTGTTGCTACTTTGTTAAGTCGACTTAATAAGGTCGATTTTAAGTCGACTTAAAGTCAACCTTATTAAGTCAACTTAACCAAGTTGACCTAACTTTTCCTAGTGTAGACGTAACCCTTTAGCTTTGGCATAACGAGTTCACCCTCCCTCCCTCGCATGCGCCATGTGCATAATGGGCCAAGCCAGTCTAAGGCAGGTCAAAATGTTTAAAATTTGCAATTTCAGATACAGGTTTCCATCAAACACTTTGAATCAAAAGAAACACCGTCCACATTTTTGACAAATGTATTTTATTTTTTAAAACTTAGAGCTGGTCCAAAGTTTCACATTGCCATAAACAAAAGAGAAGAAATTTTTGTGATATTTCCTGGCAAGAATTATATCCTGGTTTTTGACCAGATCTAAGAAGGCCCAAGTCTATTAAAAATATTCAAGGTCAGATCCTCTATTGAGATAAATCAGAATACTATTCTTTGTATTGAGACAGCACTTAGGACCCCAGTCATGGACTTATTTCTTCCCTCTTTTTTGTCTCCCTCTCCTTCAAAAGTGTCTAGGCAGGGCTCAGTCTAAAAATGCAACCCCCATTATGCTTAGCACTGTACAAACACAGAGTAAAAGACAGTTCCTCCCCAAAGGAGTTTAGAATCTAAACGATTTCAAGGAAACAACGCTGATTTACTCCATCTGTGGAGCTGGCCCTTAGTCTGTCCCATGTGTGAATCTGCCCATGGTAGATGATGACTGTGTATGATACAGTATGCTGTCACTGACCCTAAGCAGTTATCATCACACCCTCCTAAAGGAACGGGAATGCTCAAGTGAATGGGTCTCTGCTCATCTGTACAAATTAATAATTGCTCTCACTGGGTATGTCTACACTAGAAAAAGTTAAGTTGACTTAATAAGGTCGACTTTAAGTTGACTTAAAGTTAAGTCGACCTAGTCCACTTTGTTAAGTCGACATAACTGGCCTTAAGTCGACTTAATAAAGTCAACTTAAGGGTTACTCCCCGTCCACACCATCCTTAAATTGACTTAAGGCTCAAATCGACCTAGTGGGCAGTTGTTATTAAGTCAACTTAAGCTTTCATAAAGTCAATTTAAGGAATTTCTTAAGTTGACCTTAATGAAAGTCAGATGTAAACATGGAGTAATTTAGGTTGACTTAAAGGTTCTTAAGTCGACCTAAATTGCTAGTGTAGACATACCCTCTGATGCTAAACATGCACCAGGAACAGGTCTTACTACTTCTCATCTTCCTGCTATGATTCACATTTGTCTTTTTTTCTCTTACTCGCCTTCAAATGCATCTGGGCAAGGCTCATCTTGAAAGGCAACCCCAGCCTCTTCCAACTGCACTTCCCTCTACAAACTATAATTCTCTGGCTTATCTGCCATTTAACCATGCCCGTTTTCACCAGTCTCTCCCCTGGGAGTCGCATTGTTTTTGTAAACATGACTGTTGTATACAAAAAATATCTGCCAGGCATTTGGGGCCTGATCCCGAAGATGCAAACTTGACATGCAGGATGAGGCGCTTAAGGTTTCTTCAGTCCCAACAGCAGGTAGAAAAACATTATCCCAGGCATTGATTTAATTAACCACAACATCTGTCCTTTCACACTGCATTCCATGGTTGCTTGTTCTATTCACTCAGCTGTATTTGTCTGTCAAAAAATATTAGCAGGAGTGTCAAAGATAACCTTTTTATCAGTATACAGAAAAGGATCTGAAGATAGACGCTTCTCTGTTTGGGACTTTTTTTTTAAACATAGTAATTTGCTTTGTGGAGAAAGAAAATGTATATGTATAAAGAAAAATGCCACAGTGCTGCAGATGAAGGAACAGCATCTCTGTCCATCATTTGCCCAGAGTTGAAGTAATGGGGAAAATGGCTCAGCCAAAGGAAGTCAAGCACTACAATGAAAAAGGAAAAAAAGGAAACCCTAATAATACCAATAGACAAACCAGTGAGTGTGAGATTTATGTAGATTGATTTATGATTTAGGAAAACTGGGGGAGACATCATCCAGCTAAATAACAAGGCACATCCAATGGGAGGGGGTTGACACAAGGGAGAAGCACAGGATTCATTTAATTGTATTCACTCTTTTGCACTCAGAACTATTTTAACGTTAGCATCATTTTCTTTTTCTATTAAACAAAGAAATAGGGAGCAACATGGAGGTTAGGAGAGGGGGGGTAGTGTAAATGCCTGTTTAGCGAGAGATATTGTCTGTAGAATGACTGTGCTGAATCAGGCAAAGAATGTGAGAGGCCAAGCAGCAAAAACTAAAATGTTTATATACTAACGCGAGAAGCCTGGGTAACAAAATGGAGGAACTGGAGCTCCTGGTAGAGGAAGTAAGACCAGATATTATAGGGATAACTGAAACCTGGTGGAATAGTAGTCATGACTGGTGTACTGGTATTGAAGGCTATGTGCTCTTTAGGAAAGACAGATATAAAGACAAAGGTGGGGGAGTGGCATTGTATATCAATGAGGAGGTAGACTGTAGGGAAATTCAAAGTGATGGAATTAACAAGACAGAATCAATCTGGGTAAAAATCACGTTGGGGAAGAAAGCTATTAGAGTTTCTCCTGGAATAGTGCTTGGGGTGTGTTACAGACCACCGGGATCTGATTTAGACATGGATAGGGACATCTTTAAGGCCTTTAAGGAAGTTAATACTACTGGGAACTCTATGATTATGGGAGACTTTAACTTCCCAGATATAGACTAGAGGACATGTGCTAGTAGTAATAAGAGGGCCCAGATTTTCCTGGATGTAATAGCTAATGAATTCCTTCTCCAAATGGTTACCGAACCAATGAGAGGGGATGCCATCTTAGATTTGGTACTCGTGTGTAGCGAGGACCTCATAGAATAACTGGTTGTAGGGGACAACTTAGGTTCAAGTGACCACGAGCTAATTCAGTTCAAACTAATTGGAAGGATAAACAAATATAAATCTGTCACAGGATGACTATGAGCCGCCAATGTGATGTGGCCCTGAAAAAAGAGAATGCGGTTCTAGGATGTATCAGGAGTGGTATTTCAAGTAGAGACAAGGAGGTGTGAGTGCCCCTGTACAAGGCATCTGGAATATTGTGTGCAGTTCTGTTCCCCCATGTTTAAAAAGGATGAATTCACATTGGAACAGGAGCAGAGAAGGGCTACAAGGATGGTCTATGGAGTGGAAAACCTGCCTTATGAAAGGATACTCAAGAAACTTGGCTTGTTTAGCCTAACCAAAAGAAGATTGAGCAGGGATATGATTGCTCTGTATAAATACATCAGAGGGATAACAGGGAGCGAGAGGAATTATTTGAGTACAGCACCGATGTGGACACCAGAACAAATGGTTATAAATGGTCCATCAGGAAATTTAGGCTTGAAATTCGATGCAGGTTTCTAACCATTAGAGGAGTAAAATTCTGGAATAGCCTTCCAAGGGGAGTTGTGGGGCAAAAACCATAACTGCTTTCAAAACTGAGCTTGATAAATTTATGGAGGGGATGGTATGATCAGATAGCCTATTTTGGAAATTGACTGATCTTTGGCTACGGGTGGTGGATATACAAGTGGCCTAAGAAGGGAAGGTACATGGGGTGGGTTCTGCGTTATTACAGAGAATTTTTTCTTAGGTGACTGGCTGTTGAGACTTGACCATGTGCTCAGGGTTTAACTGATTGCCATATCTGGGGCTGGGAAGGAATGTTCCCTCAGGGCAGATTGGCCTGGGCTCTGGGGGGTTTTCACCTTCCTCTGCAGCACAGGGCATGGCTCACCTACTGGTGAATTTTCTGTATCAATGGCTATGTCTACACTAGAAAAGTTGTCGACTTTGTTCAGTTAACTTAATGAGGTGGACTTTATTAAGTTGACTTAACTTTTCTAGTGTAGACATAACGCCTTGTCGACCTTATTAAGTTGACTTAAGCCTTAAGTCGACTCCTTTAGTCGACTTAAAGCCAGTGTGGATGGGGATTAGTGCCTAAGTCGACCTTATTAAGTCGACTTAAAGCATTAAGTTGACTTAAAACCAGGTGTTATTAAGTTGACTTAAGCTTAACTTGAGTCGACTTAAGGAAATGCTTAAGTCGACTTAATAAAAGCCCAGTGTGGACATGATTTTGTTTAGGTTGACTTAAATTGACCTAAGTTGCCAGTGTAGACGTACTCTTAAAGTCCTTAAATCATGATTTAAGGAGGTAAATAACTCAGTCATAGGTTAGTGGCTTATTGCTAGAGTGGGTGGGTGAAGTTTTGAGGCCTGCATTGTGCAGGAAGTCATACTAGATGATCATACTGGTCCCTTCTGACCTTAGAGTCTATGAGTAAATATGATACTATTTTCTTTTGTCTTTTTTTTCCTGTTTCTTGGACTTAATTCACTAGTAGGCAAATTCATCCCAGGTGTAACTGAAGTGATCTTAAACTAAGGATGAATTTAGTCATAGTATCAAAGAAATCTCTCACTTTCTATTCGATGAAAGAAATTAAACAAATGAAGTGCTTAGATTGTAAACTCGTCTAAGAGTTCTGAAAGAATTCAGATATGAAATGGCAGATTAACTGTGACATGTGACCTATTGCTTAAACTAGATGGCAGGAGAGTAATCGATGTTGTGCCGATTTTTTAAAAAAAGGTTCCAGAAGCAATCCAGGTAATTACAGGCCAGTGAGCCTAATTTCAGTACCAAGCAATTGACTGAAGCTATAATAAAGGACAGAATTATAAGACACGACGAGTGCATCTACACTTACAAATTAGGTCGACTTAAGGAGGCTTAAGTCGACTTAAGTTACTCCGCGTCTACACTGGGCTTTCCTTAAGTCAACTTCAGCTGCTCCTTAAGTCAAATTAAGGAAAAATTAGTTTGAATTAATAACACCTCATTTTAATTTGAATTAGCGCTTAAGTCGACTTTATTAAGTCGATTTAAGCCAGTGGAGACGTGGAGTAGAGCCTAGGTGGACCTTTTTAAGTCGACTTAAAACATTAAGTTGCCTTAATAAGGTCAAAAAGGGGCTACGTCTACACGTGAAAAGTTAAGTCCACTTCTGTTAAGTCAACTTAATAAGGTCCACTTTAAGTCGACTACATAAAGTCGACCTTATTAAGTTGACTACATAAAGTCGACTAAACTTTTCAAGTGTAGACACAGCCAAAGATAAACAAAGGTTAAGGAAGAGTCAACACAGCTTTTTTGGAGAATATTGAGGACAACTTCCTAGCACAAATGCTGGAGGAACCAATTAGGGGCCTTGCACCTCTAGAGCTATTGCTCACAAACAGAGAAGAATTGATCGGGGAAGTAGAAGTAAATGGCAACCTGGGCAGCAGAGACCATGAGATGGTAGAGTTCAGGATCCTGATCAATGGAAGGAAGGAAAGAAGCAGAACACACACCATGCACTTCAGAAAAGCAGATTTTGGCTCCATTAGGGAGCTGATGGGCAGGGTCCCATGGGAGGCTGATCTGAAGGGGAAAGGTGTCCAAGACAGCTGGCTGTATTTTAAAGAAACCCTGTTAAAGGCACAGGAAGATAACATTCCGATGTGCAGAAAGAACAGCAAATGCGAACGGCGACCAGCGTGGCTTAGCAGGGAACTCTGCAGGGAGCTGAAACATAAAAGGGAAGCTTACAAGAAGTGGAAGCTTGGACAGATGACAAGGGAGGCATATAAAGATATTGCTCGGGACTGCAGGGATAAAATCAGAAAGGCCAAAGGACAATTGGAGTTGCAGCTAGCAAGAGATGTGAAGGATAACAGAAAGGGGTTCTATAAGTATATCAGCAACAAGAAAAGGATCAGAGGTGGTGTAGGTCCCTTACTGAATGGGGCAGGCATCCTCGTGGAGGATGATGCGGAAAAGGCTGAAGTACTCAATGCTTTTTTTACTTCAGTCTTCACAGGGAGGGCCAGCTCCCAGGCTACTACACGGGGTAACGCGGAATGGAGAGAAGAGTAGCCCTCGGTGATGGAAAGTCAGGTTAGGGAACACTTAATGAAATTGGATGTGCACAAGTCCATGGGGCCGGATGAACTGCATCCGAGGGTGCTGAGGGAGTTGGGGGAAGTGATTGCAAAGCCGCTGGCCATTATCTTTGAGAACTCGTGGCGAACGGGGGTGGTCCCGGAGGATTGGAAAAAGGCAAATATAGTACCTATCTTTAAGAAAGGGAAAAAAGAGGATCCGGGGAACTACAGACCGGTCAGCCTCACCTCAATCCCTGGGAAAATAATGGAGCAGGTCCTCAAGGAATCCATCCTGAAACACTTGGAGGAAAATAGAGTGATCAGGCACAGTCAACATGGATTCATCAAGGGCAAATCGTGCCTGACCAACCTGAGTTCCTTCTATGATGAGATGACTGGATTTGTGGATGCGGGAAGAGCCGTTGACGTGGTATACCTTGACTTTAGCAAGGCTTTTGATACGGTTTCCCACAGCATTCTCATCGGCAAGTTAAGGAAGTATGGGTTGGACAAGTGGACCGTAAGCTGGATTGAAAACTGGTTAGATCAATGGGCTCAGCGGGTAGGAATCAATGGCTCGATGTCTGGTTGGCAACCGGTAACGAGTGGAGTGCCCCAGGGGTTGGTCCTGGGGCCGGTTCTATTCAACATCTTCATTAATGATCTTGATGATGGAATAGATTGCATGCTTAGTAAGTTTGCGGATGACACCAAGTTGGGGGGAATGGTAGATACTCTGGAGGGCAGGGACAGGATCCAGGGAGACTTGGACAAATTGGAACACTGGGCCGAAAGAAACCTCATGAGGTTCAACAAAGACAAGTGCAAAGTCCTGCACTTAGGACGGAAAAATCCCATGCATTGCTACAGGCTGGGGACCTATCGGCTAAGTAGCAGCGCTGTAGAAAAGGACCTGGGGGTTATGGTGGACGGGAAGATGAATATGAGCCAACAGTGTGTCCTTGTTGCGAAAAAGGCCAATGGCATATTAGGCTGCATCAGTAGGAGTATTGCCAGCAGATAGAGGGATGTGATAATTCCCCTCTATTCGACACTGGTCAGGCCGCATCTAGAATACTGTGTCCAGTTTTGGGCTCCCCACTACAGAAAGGATGTGGACAAATTAGAAAGAGTACAGCGGAGAGCAACAAAAATAATTAGGGGGCTGGGGAACATGACTTATGAGGAGAGACTGAAGGAACTAGGCTTATTTAGTCTACAGAAGAGAAGACTGAGTGGAGATTTGATAGCAACCTTCAACTACTTGAAGGGTTGCTCCAAAGAGGAGGGAGCTAGGCTGTTCTCGAGGGTAACAGAGGACAGAACAAGGAGCAATAGTTTCAAATTACAGCTGGGGAGGTCAAGGTTGGATATTAGGAAAAACTTTCTCACTAGGAGGGTGGTGAAGCATTGGAATGGGCTATCTAGGGCCTCCCTAGAAGCTCCATCTTTGGAGATTTTTAAGGCTCGGTTAGACAAAACCCTGGCTGGGGTGATTTAGGGGGAGTGGTCCTGCTTTTTAGCAGGGGGTTGGACTAGATGACCTCGTGAGGTCCCTTCCAACCCTATTATTCTATGATTCTATGAAAGGGATATCTTTACATCAGTCTATTCAAATTCTTTGAGACAGTCAACAAGCATGTGGACAAGGGTGATCCACTGGATATAGTGTACTCCACTCTAGCAGCTAATGAATTGGGATGTCACCCATGAAAGCTTATCCGAAAAATAAATGTGTTTGTCTTTATAAGTGCCACAAGACTTCTTGTTTGTTTCAGCCTATTGGACTTTCAGAAAACCTTTAACAAAATCCCACATCAATGGCTCTTAAGCAGTCAAGGGATAAGAGGAAAGGCTCTCTCACAAATCAGTAACTGGTTAAAAGATAAGAAACAAAGGGTAGGAACAAGTGGTCAGTTTTCACAGTGGAGAGTGGTAAATAGTGGGGTTTCCCACAGCTCTGTATTGGGACCAGTGTTGTTCAACATATTCAAAAATGATCTGGAATGGGGTAACCAGTGAATTGGCAACATTTGCAGTCAGTACTAAATGCCTGAAGATAGTTATGATCAAAGCAGAATGAGAAGAGTTACAAAGTGATATCCCAAATCTTGGTGACTGTTCAACAAAACGGCAGACAAAATTCATTGTTGATAAGTTCAAAGTGATGACTTTGGAAAAAAATAATCCTAATTATAGATAAAAAATGATGGGGATCTAAATTAGCTGTTCCCCTCAAGAAAGATATGGGAGACATTGTGGATAGTAGGCTGAAAACATCTGCTTATTGTTCAGTGGCCATCAAAACAGATAATAGAATATCAGGAACTGTTGAAAGGGATAGCTAATAATATATAAAATATCATAATGCCACTATATAAATCCATGTCCACATCTTTAATATGGCATGCAGTTCTGGCTGCCCTTTCTCAAAAAGATATATTAGACTTTGAAATGTTACAGAGAAGCGCAACAGAAATGACAGGGGTATGGAACAGCTTTCATAGGAAGAGAGATTAAAATGACTTTGAATGTTCAGTTTAGAAAAGAGATGATTAAGGGAGGCTATGATAGAGTTCTGTAAAATCATGATGGTGTGGAAAAAAATAAATATGGAAGTGTTATTTAGTCTGTCACAGAACACATGAAACAGGAGTCATCCAATTAAATTAATAGGCAGCAAGTTTAAAACAAACATAAATAAGTATTACTTCATATAGCACACAGTCAACCTGTGGAACTCATTGCCAGGAGATGTTGTGAAGAAAAACATATAACTGGAATAAAATATATGGAGCATAGGTCCATCAATGATTATTAGCCAAGATGGTCAAGGATAGAACTCCATGTTTCAGGTGTCCATAAACCTCCAACTGCCAGAAGCTAGGACTGAATGGCAGGGGAGGGACCATTTGATAACTGCCTTGTAATGTCCATTCTCTCTGAAGTATCTGCTACTAGCCACTGTCAGAAGACAGGTTACTGGGCTAGATGGAACAGTGGTATCACCCAGTACGGACACTGTTTTGTTCTGATGGGATCAGGGATTCTATCTTTTTGTTATATTCATGTACAGTGCTTATCAAATGGGACCCTGAACCTTGGTTCATGGCCTATAGGCCCATCTGCCACATAAGCAATTGTTTATAATTACAATATTCTTTAAATCCACCATATAATTTATTTAATTTGCACTGGTAGAATTGGGATTTCACATATAAAGCATATTACGGCACACAGCACCCTTCTGTCCCAAGCCACAAGAACCATAGAAAGAGATATGCCAATAAAAATGTAAATAATTTCCTTTGAAAATGCTCCACTGTGTTGATTATCTTTGCCTGTACTTTAAGGCTGGGTGAAATGTTTTCGAACTGCTGTGCCTCAGCCTTGTGAAACATTATACAGTGAAAAGAAATTCATGTTTATTTTAATAAAAGCTCGACACGGAGGAGAACCCCTGATGGAGTTGTTTGACTAGCCTGTTACCAGCTGTAGCTAATAAGCCAACTGAAAAACAATTTACTGCAGAGGAATATACTGCACTGCCTTAGTTAAACAAAAGGCCAAATTCTCTGCTGGTGTAAATTGATACAGCTCCACGGAGTGGAGAATTCGACCCATTAACTATGCCTCAATCCATCTGTCACCTGGCATTGAGATATGTGGGCACCAAAACATCACATTTTCTTTAGTGATGTACTCAGGCAGCTAAATTTGGATCCAGATTTTGAATATTCCCAAAGTTGAGGGCTATTTGGAACCAGTGGCATGGTTCAGCCCATTACACAGATGGAGGCATTATGTGAAATTCAAATACATATCCAGATTTGGAGATTTAAAATCCATTCTGTGGGTTTTTGGACCTGCATGATTTTGGTTTAGACTTCTCCTTAAATTTCATTGTTCATCCCCAAGTCTTTTTCTACTTATGACCAGCCATGAATCTTTAACACATTCATGGCTGGACTTACACCTTATGAACCCCTTGGCACAGCACCCTCAGCACTCCCCCTCCTCCCAGCCTATAGCTGATCTTTGTATGTTTCTGGGGGGTGAGATAGAGGCAATGGGGGAGGTAGGGGCTGGCTAGCTCAGCTCTGGGTGGAGGGAATATGCTCTGGCTTCTGGTCTGACCAAGGGGAGGGGCCTAAGGGGGAAGAGGAGAAAGAATGGGAGGTGAGGCCAGAGTTTCTGCACTTGTGTGGGGCCCCAAACTGGCCAGGGGCCTCTTAGCCCATATGGTAATCTGCCATTTTTAGGTGCCCTTAGAATGCTGGCACCTGTCAGCTGTGCTGATTTGGAAATTCAGCCCTGATCACAATACCAGTCTCGCACTGCTGTGCAATACCATCTCCGACATGCAGACGGACAAACCTTCCACAGGTGCAGAGTTCAGATTTGATTCTGAGGAGTATCCAAAGGACTGGACCCTTCTCTAGCGTTTATCTGGACCTAAACAAAGTTAGTCTTGAAAGATGTAGTGATTTCAAGGTGCCTGCTAGATCAAAGGCAATAATAATGTCCCTTGTGGTATCTTGACACACGTACTTCAAGTGTAACTCAGCCTACAGAACTGCAAATGTGATCATTTTAACACCTCATAACAACTGTGGTTTTGAGGTAACATCCTAAACATGTCAGTTTTTAGATGGGGCCCAGTTCTTTTCTAGAGGTTTACCGATTTACTCAGCCTTATTGCTGTTAAATAGACATTCAAAAAGCTGTAGATGAATGCTGTACTAGAGGGTAATAAGGGAAGAGATGCTTTTCCTGGACTGAATTTGCTTCATTTGCTGAAGCTCTTCATTAACATCCTTCAGTGCCCGCAGAGTGAAAGATGGAGAATAGAACTATATGGGCATCTGTTAAATATCACTGTGTGAGTAGAATGTGGATCTGTAAAGTGCTATAAAGTAAAGGCGTGTCAGTCAAAGACTATCCCCTCCTCCCCCCCATAGTGCATTATATTAATAATAAAATAGAGTGTCGCAGGACCAGACCACAGAATGTGCCAAGATCGTAATCTAAACAAAAGCATTGGAGCTCTCTAGTTTATAGAGCTAATAAATTCTATTCAAATAATGCAGTTATAAACCCAGGCCGTCCAGTAAACCCAACAACTAATTCATCAGTCCCTCATCTAGTGATCTGACTATCCATTCCAATTGTTCACCGTGCAGATAACAAGGTAGCTTACAAATTTCTTGGTTAAATGTCATTTGTTTCAGTGCCATAACATGCTATGGATCATTGCTCACACACAGGAACCCAATTATATTAACCTGTGCAGCAATATGGTGTAATGACATGACATTAATGTGAACACTTCAGAGGTTTCCAACAATTTGGTCTTTCCTTGAATAAGGGCTTTTTCTCCCTTAGCATCTTTCCTTCTCTCCCCTCCCCTGTTTAATTGCAAAACAACATATATATACAATCAACATATCTTATTTGGCAGAATAATTTATGCAATATAATGTTGTGAAAGGAAAGATTTATATGTCAGAATTGTCTCAAATTGTAAGAATAGTGCTGTCTACCCAACATCTCTTTAGCATAACTATACACTTTAAACACAGCCTCTTACATTTTTGCAGTATAAATTGTGTGACCATACAATACCAGAGTATGAAGAACTTAAATGCATACAAGTAAATCTATTGACAGACTAAGGCTGTTTCATTATTATTATTATTCTCCAGTGCCCAAGAATGCGTTAGGTCAAATAGATGAGTTAAGTTGCTCCTCAGATTTGCCTTCTGTCTAATTTGATGGGATGAGAATTGGGGTAACAAATACAGGGGATGGGGTAAGACAGGACAAGGTTAATAGCAGTAAGATCATGTAATTTAGGTGGGTGAACTTCTAGATGGGTAGATTAATTTAAAAAAAAAAATTTATAGGAGTGATTTTCAAAACTGTCTAATGGATTTAGAAGCACTTTTGAAAATCTCTACTATTTATATATATAATTAACGAAATAGAGCTATTGGCTTGTTTCTGGATATCACAGAAGAAATCTCCCTGATAACATGATGATAGATGCAGAATACTAACCAGGTAGTTAGAGAGACAGAAGCGAGTCTTAAGCAAGGATCTGAACAAGTCATAGATACTTCCCACGTTGGTGACTATTGCCTTTTATTATTAAATTGCATTAGGATGATATCCAGATTTTGATTCCCATGCAACAACCATTACTCCATGGACAAGAACAACACTGGTGAAGTAATGTACCCAGTCATAGTATCAGAATCTGGCCCTATGTATCTGTGTACTGACTTGTCTCAACTGTATGGCCAAGGCAAGGAATGCTATCATAAGCATCAAGCGAAAGATGCCGATATCCGTTAAACTGAATTTTCACCTGTAGAAGGTGTCTTCGGAAGGAAAGAAATAAGGAGATGTATCTATGACAAATCTTCCCTGATCCTAACGTATTTTGTTCAGCCTATTGCAATCTGTAACAAGGTGCATCTCAATAGTATGAAGAAATATTTGATGGTCAGCTGCAAATACAAGGCATGAAATGAATACCCGCTAAATTCTTTCCATTGTGCTGTTAAATGCACCCAGCTGTCCATGCGTAAAAGTTAAATATACTGGACTATAAAACTGAACAGAGAGTGGAAACTGTTAAAATAAACCCAGCTTTATCCCTTTCTCCCGCCTCCAGGGAATTTAGTTTGGCTGGGGAGAGAGAAATTTTATAGAAATTAGTTGAGGTGAAACATGACCAAGTTGGGGAAAAGGGGCGTGTGTACAACTGGATCATTTGAGTATCAGGATAAATGCAGGGTTATATTTTGTCCACTGTTGCATGGGGACAATGGATCTTCTTAGGGACAATGGATTTTTTTTTTTTTTAGGAATGATCTGAACAAGGAGAGGGTGGTGGCTTGGCAAATCTAGGCTAACAGGGCGTTCTGTGCATCAAGTGTAGTATGGAGGCAAAAATGGAGGTGATAATGGGAGAAAGAGGGTAATGGTGCATTGACTGTTATCACTGGTAGAGCAGAGAACACAAGAAAGGGACACATGGTCCAACACAATAAGGTGCATGCTCCAAGATGTACAGTGATAATCTTTTGGTCTATTCCTAGTGCCTCATCTCTGTATGGCTTCAAGTCTTCCCCAATTTAAAGATGAGTCACAACACCTGACAAATTATCATTTATATTGCAGTAGTATCCAGATGCTCCAGTCAGGGATCAGGGCCTCTTTGTGCTTGGGTGTTATGTACATTGTTACAAAATTGGGCATTTATTTATTTTTTGTTAGAATAGATTTGATTATCATGAGTCTAATGAAACTTCATCGGGGCGAAAAAATACTTTGTAGGTTTGCCCCATAAAACTCCTGCCTGGAAGTGTCTCCTGGATAGAATGTTACATGATCAGAAACAGTCACAACCCCCCCAAGTCCCAGTCTTTAGGTCATCACTGGATTTTGTGTTTGGTTTCTGTTTTGTCTATGCTCTCTGTACAACTTACCAGAGATGACAAAATCAGAAGGATGCAGCTGGATTCCAAATAACTAGGTTTACTAACTATCCATATATAAAGCCCAGCCATGTAGACATACTGCTGCTCCATCAGTTTCTGGTAGCTTCTGCAATACAAGACAGGGTTGCACTTTAAAGGGTTGCCAAACTATTTAAAGGGGCTATACCCAATTGCTGGATGTGGCAGTTGCTTACATTAATTAAAGGCAATTTAATTTCTAGATTGAATGTAACTCATTTAGCTAGATCATCCTGGAAAAAAAAAAACACCTTCTAGCTCGTGCAGGGACTTAAAGTCAAATATAGACTTTCAGTCATTTAAACTTCAGGAAACCTTGTGGACTAGAAATTCTATAAGAACAGGTTTTTCCTTTTAGAACTCTGGCATTCTCTGATTCTGACTGGCTCAGACACACTGCAAAAGTCGTTTCGTAGGCCTCAGACAAGGCCAAATACATGAGTTACTGAAGACAAGGATCACACCTGGAATAGAAGTGCAAAAGTGGATGAAAAATATTTTCACAAGAAGATTTTTGAACCTCTTAGCAATAGAGGTGGAGCTAATCCAGACATGACGGCCTTTCCCCCACACCCAAACTTTGAAGAAATGTATATCAGGATCCAAATTTTGCAGGTCAGCTTGGGCCCAGCTTGGCTCTAACTTTATTCCAAGTGGCCTTCCAGCCTCCTCTTTCCAAACTGTTTTCAGAAGCCATGTGGCCCCCAGAGACAATTGTTATCAGGAGCAATAGCAAGCTTATGCTACAATAAAAGGTTACTCTTCCTGCTGCAATTCATTTCATTCCTATGAGTTTTCTCTCACCACCTTGCCCTATAGACCTGACCTCTAATTCCAAATCAGAACTGGAGCATTAAAGACTGTCCCAAACCAAATTTAGGGGAAGTTTGCATCCAGGTCTACATTTTGTAGATCAGGCTCTTCACTTTACAGGATTTCCTTCTGCTCAGAAATAGTCCCATATTCTTTATCCTACAAGAAGAGAACATAGTATCTATTAACAGCTTATTGTAACCAGAAAGAAATACTCTTTGGCCACGAAGTAGTTTTATACAAAGAAGGTATGGCACACATCCATGGCCACAGTAAATATAGCAAGTGTGGCATTGAAACAAAATGGCACACTGTAGAGATTGTTGCTGGCACCAAGCAAATCTTTCAGATGTGCTGTATCTCTCTCAAGAAACCCTTTCAAGCCCTGGAGCCTGGCTTGCCTGCCCCATACCTTTTCACGCATAGCACAGTCTGATTCGGTCTGTAATATATCCAAAATGGGCAAGGAAGGGGCATTTTCATACTCTCCAAATTGCCCCTTCTGCAAATATCAGCAGCAAATGGGATACTTCAGAAAATCAAAAGCTTATGAGAAAGCTCCTCAGTAAAGAAGCAGCGGCCAGATCTTGATTCAAACTTTCCTAGAGATTAGATGGGGATGGTCTTTTCAGAGGATTAGATCTAGGATTGTCTTCCTTCTAGCGTCACTAAGGAGTAAGTTAAGAGCTATTTTAAAGTGTTAAAAAAAGAAAAAGCAGCAACCCTCCCCCACAGCAGGGAAATATCCCATGGCTATTTTATTATTGCAGAGTTATCCCAGCAAACTAAGACATTAGGGCAGCAGCAGTATATGAAGCACTGTTCCCAAAGGCAATGGCTGTCTCTCCCTCCACCCCTACCCACCAAACACTTCATTGGACACTGTCACTTTCATTTCATGGTAAATTTGCCAGATTTTTAATTATGCGTGATGGTGTTTTCTAACACACTCATTCAGAACCATAGTGGGGGGAACGGACCTGAATGGCAGAAACAGGAAACATGGATGTGATCAACAAAATAAGCCAGTGGCACAGACCCTGTAGCTATTATTTTTTTCTCCTAATGTATGTCTTTACTCTGAGTGATAGCCAGCTAATCTGACTGGCCGTGTTTATACAGTCTTGCTAAATGACTGCAAAACAGGGTCCTGTGATAGTTCTGAGGGCCAATAAATGAACCTGTTTAAAGATCACACCTTATGACGCACTAAATATTGCATTGTGATACAGCAGGCACCAAAGAGGAATGGCGTAGCACCCTGGTGTGGTACAAATACACAGCTGTGCTATACATTCTAGCGATCAGAACCAGTGAGAAAGTCCATACAGTGCTGTGCCCATCCATGACCTCTGCAGGGTGGGAGTGGGGTTTGGATCCAGATTCAAACACAGGGTGAATAATAATCACTATCTAAGTGATTTAGTAGTTCAAGCTCCTTAAGCTGTCAAGACAAAGTGCTTAAATGACTTTTGAAATATGCTCTTGAAAATTTTCCCCACCGTCTTATGGCTTGGGCCCATTTCTACCTGGGTACTATTTTTCTGTCAATATGCATGGAAGTTGTAGACACTGGCTGAATTCTCCCCTCCCACTTGCACAGCTCCACTGAGTTTCCTAGGGCTGCAGAGATGTAATTTAAGGCTACTATCTCACAGTAGGTGGAAACACAAAATCTCTGAGGAAAGCTACTAGGGAAAGCAGTTTCTACACCAATACTGAAGTCAGTTGTGAGATAGGCTTAAGTAATACCATCACATTTTAGCAGCTGGCTTTGGCCAAATATGCCAAATCTAAATTCTGGACTAAGTCAGTGTGGTCAGTGGTGCCAGAAATTAACCCCCCGTGGCTATTTTAAGGCAAAGGTGATGTGGATGAATTTTTCTGTTTTGAAAACATTTTGAAAAATGTTTTGAAATTGTCAAAGGTTCTGTTTTGATATTTTCTCAATTGTTCTCAATTATTTATTTTATGATTTACTTTATAATAACAAAAATGGACTTTTAAAAGTTTGAAATCAAAATTAAACGTTTAGATTGACCAAATCCAAAGAAAGTTTTGATCTATGGTTTGTGAAAAGTTTCCAGAATGATTCTTCCCTCCATTCTGGATGGGAATCAATTTCAATACCTAAAAAATTCTCACAGGGCAGGAAAACCATTTTCTGTTTAGTTCTACTTAATAGAAACCCAGCATCAGAAAAAGCTTAAATAAAACTTAATTTGTAACATGTGCCCCCCCGTAGAGAAGCGAGCAGCAAGTGTGTAGACTGTTTTCTTCGGATCATTAACTCAGTCTTATAACACCTAGCTTTTAGGCCTGGTTTACACCGACTGGCAAATTAGATACACAGAGTAGCTTTCGTAACTTACATCAACTTCCTAAGTTCTGTTCTATGTGCTGTCTCCACTACGCTGCGCCAATGGGAAATGTGTACCTGTTGATGCAGCGCTTCACTTTTTCTGGAAGTGATTTTAACAGACTGACTTCTGGATCGATTGAGTGGGTCTTCACTGCCACTCGACTGAACTGGATAAATCAATCTGACAGTGGTGAATTTGCTGCCCTCCGTGTAGACGTAGGCTTAGGCACATTGCCAACCAGCATAATTCACAGCCCTGAGTTAGACACCAGGCTCCCTATTTAATGAATGGAGGGAATTAGGCATTTAAATAGGGGAGCCACAAAAAGCCATAATACTGAGCAGAGGGCCGCCTCAAACTAGCCAAAGAGGTCTTGCTGAGGCTTGAGATAGATGTGTGAGAGTAGACGGAGGAAGCTGTGTATGTGTTCACTGGCAGAAACTTAGGTGTGTTGGGGACTTTAATACTGGACTCTTAGGAGACTAGATATTAGAGGATCCTCCAAGTTTAGGTAGCAGCTGGGTAGGGTTAATCTCAATGGTACCTAAATGCTGGACTTAGAGCCATGTCCACAGAAGGACTAAGGCACCTAACATTCATAAGCACTTTTCACAAACCTCCTCAGTGCCCAATGAGTAGCTTTATCAAAAGTGCTTCTCTAGGCCCCTAAATCCCTTTGAAAATCTGCTTGTTGGGAGCCAGGACTTAGGTTTCCAAGTGCCTAAAATTGCTTTTGAAAAAGAGACTAGGCTCCTAAGTCACTTAGCCTTGAAATCACCTTGTTGCTGTGGTGTTTACAGCCAGTTGTGTTACCCTCTGAGCCTCATTAGCAGCCCAGATCGTCAAGGTACTGAACACCTTGCATTGTAGTCAGGTCATTGAGGCCTCTCAACACTAGCTGAATCAGGTACCATATCTAACCCAGGCACAACAGTCACACTCTCACACCCAGGTATTTATTACCCGCAAGGTCTCTGACCTGTAGCTGATATAACCCAGTTAGCCACCGCTGTTGTCCCCAGCTATCCGCGCTGCACAGCTACCCTGTTGCTGTTCATCATCTGACTGCAAGCAGCAGTGATGCTAAATATTTGAACCATTTAAGCACGGCTGCATGGAGGGACACTTCTCAATGCTGAAAAGGTCACTTTGTGAAAGGGTGCCAACCCAACGACGAAAGGAGGAGGATGCATTTCCAAACCAATCACTGGTTTATAGGTGGCAGGGTGGAGTAGAAGAGGGAGGGAGGGCTCAGTTGAGTTGTTGAAATTTTGGCAAAAAGACAAAATATATATCACTCTTGTTATGAGATGTCTGACATCTGTAATTGGGCCACGGCTTTGGCATCTTTTAAAATAGATGTTCCTCTGTCACACTTACGCATTCAGGATGCACAGGAATAGCACATAAAACTAAAATAGGCTCATGTTAAAATGTCCGGAGGATCACACCAGCAATAGCTTTCATAGCTTTGGTGACTGCGGGTTCTTCTCTAATACCATTCACTTGAGATGGGATTTTAACACACTGCCTTCTCGGTGTCAGCTTTCAGGCGTATTAGGTATCAGTTTAAGACTGTCAGAAGGCCACTTTAAGGTGAATGAGAGTAATCTGTGCAGCAACGAGTGTAAATGTGCTAGATAAGGGGCTTCAACATGGATCCAAGTAGATTCCTGTCTCTCTCTCTTCCCCAATGTAGATAAAAAAGCAGTTTTCAAAAGCCATATCTACTACCCTCTTGTGAACCGCTCCATTTCCCCCCTTCCAGCTGCTAAATTCTTCAATACAGTTTATATGATTCCTCTGTTTAGATTTGTTTTTGTTTTTAAAAAGAGGACACTTTGCACCTAGGCAGCAGAAGCTTTCCACTTGCTTAACAAACATTAATATTAATCTATATCCTCCCTTGTGAGACAAGAATCACACTCCTTTACAGCTGGAGAAAGTAAGGGCCTACGTTCCAAAGGGGGAGCTGTGTTAGTCTAGTTCAGCAAAACAAACCAGGAGTCCTGGGGCACTTTTAAAGACTAACACATTTTTTCATCGCATCAACTTTCTGATGAAGTCCAACGAAAGCTCATACGATGGTAAATAAATTGGTTAGTCTTTAAAAGTGCCCTAGGACTCCTGGTTTGTTTGCAGAATTAGAATAGCAATATTTTATGCTGACCTCACACAGGGTGTAATTCATTGCTGAAGGTACAAGGTAGTTGAGTGTCAGTGTCCTACACTCTCCTTGTACAGGTATTGACGGCCACATGTAAGTGCCAGGCAGTGAACAACTGGGCTCTACCAGCACCCAGAGATCCCAAGTGATTTGCCCAAGGTTATACAAGAAATCAGTGGCAGCCAGGAATAGAGCCAGGTTTCTTGACACAGAGTCTCCTTGGTCTAGGAAATAATCCTGTTAATTTCCCATTGCTCCAACCTGGAGGCTTTTAGCTGGACTGATATTCTGCATAATGGCATGAATTTAGCTGGGGGGGAGAGGGGTAGGTGTCAAGTTCATTGGTTTTCAGCCAGAGTCAAGCACCAAACTCCTTCAGATCCCTTTGAAAAGCTTGGCAGTCTACATGACTTGGCTCAGATCACCTCACAGGCAGTTCAGTTTTCATGCTTTCTGCCCCTGCTTTTTGTAAGGGATTCTGAAAGGCTGCAACCAGTGCCTATTTTTTTTTCACTTGCTTCAAAACCCAGTTGTTTTTGTTGCAGGTCCTGCAGCATTTGCTAGGAAACTGAGCGTGCTGGGTTAAAAATGACAAATCAAGACTTTTCAGCACCCAGCCATAGAATCAGGCAGAGAAATCGTCGGGTTAATAAAAGATCAACTGCTCTTTTCTTTTGAGAGTAAGCTGACACCATATTGACTGGAGGCACAACATATATTCATCTCTATTTATTCTGATGTTAGCTGCTTCCTTTATAGAACCGTGAGGATTCCCTATGGAGTTATATCCATGAAGGACATGAGGAACTGTGTACACATATGCTACTCAAATACAGCAGATGCCTATATGAAGGCTAGAGGGGGGGCGGGGACGGGGAGCTAGAATAAATTCTATACTGGCCATTGCGCAAGACTCCGCATCCTTAAACAAGAATTTTTGGCTTTCATGTGAGTTTTGCCTGAGAATGGACTTCAGTACCCCAAAACAGCAATTAAATATCCTTTGGTGCTGCTCCGCTTTGTTGGATTAATGCTTCTCACCACAGAAAAAGTTCCCAGCAGATAGTGTTGCTGCAGGGAAAAACCTCACATGAATCTCTTTAAAAGTTTGGCCTAGATCCTCAGCCAGGAAGGTCAGTGTAGACATTGATTTATACCAGTTGAGGATATGGTGCTTTGCACAGTTGGATTCTGGTGGTTGGATGTATGAAGTGCTCTAAGAACGGTCTAGCAGCTCTGTCATTTCTGTTCTGTCAAATTTCAAATCCTTTTGTCCCCTACAAATTCAGCCTGTTTCATGCAGCCACCTCACGAAACAGAGGTCAGAATATTCTTCTGAACAGTCAACCATCTTTTGGAAAGCCCCATTCTTGATAATAATAAGATCAAGAGATATACAGCCCCTTAGAATACATCCAGTATTTAAAAGTTAGCCTAAAGTGATCCTGTTGGTCGGAAAGCAGGTTCTTGCTGGCCACCTATCCAAATGTCCCAATGTGGACTGATTTTTGTGTGCGCACCTGTTTGCAAAATAGAGACAGATACTGCTCTGAAAAGAGGTGCTGCAGCTTTAAGGTTAGCCCTTAACAAATGAGCATCTTCAGTGCAGTGTCAGAATGCGACAGTCTCTTTGAAGTTGATTTGTCTTCATGGAAAGATGTCCTGCCGTGACAGACATGAGGATTTAAGGCAGATCTGTTCTCTACCCAGGGTCTCCTCTGCTGCTACAGTGTTTACATGGGATCGCTGAGCTATATCAAGCGTTCAGTATCAAATACACAAAGCACTATCCACATGCATCATCTGTCAAGAAAGATTAACTTTTCACTACACAGGAGCACGGAAGCACTCCCAGGGTACCAGCACTGTTGCCTGGACGTAGAACTTTTTCTTTTCCACCCGACTCATTAAAATCTGAGGTGGCTGATGGAAATGACTTTGATGGAGTGCCGTTAAATAGTGAATAGCTAACTCACAACATGAATTTACTCTACAAAAAGAAAAACATCTCTGCATCACTCACTGCTCTAAATTAACACCCTGCTGCAGTGCTTAAGTGCTTTGCTGAATTAGGCCCTAAAGCTGAATTTAGTGTATTTAACCATTTCCATCTGTTTTTTGCAAATAGAAAAAAGGCAAATGCAAACTTGAATATCCCACCTATAACCCCTACAAGTCCATAAAACCACACAGTATTCACACAAGAGTAATTCTGGCCTCTTAGTCTATTCCACCCCTACATCTCAAAGTGATGAACGAAGGAACCAGGCATTAGATTCATTAACCCCATTGAACAGATGGAGGAACTGAGAAACAGCGGGTCACAGTGTTTGAACAAAGTCACACAAAGGCCAATTGTAGAACTCGGAAGAAAACACAGAGCTCCTGAGTCCAGTCCAGCTCACTCCCTTAGAGAGTGTGTGTGTGTAAATCTCATGTTCTGAAATTAATAAAAATACTTTGAGATTTAGAATGGAATTCTCATTTTAGCTGTAACTTCTGATGGTTATTTATCATTCATATGACAGTAGCAGCTACAGACTCCAAATACACAGCCCATCCATCCTCCATGGAATTTATAATCTAAATAGACAGACACATTGGTGGGAGGCAGGGCAAAGGAAGGCAGTAGTGTCCCCATTTAACAGATGGGAACAGTGTGATTTACCTAAAGCCACAAAAGAAGTTGGCAGCACAGTCAGGGATTTAACCCAGTGATCCTGCCTCCCAGTTTTAACCACAAGCCATCCATTCTCCCTCCATTATTATTATTATTTTGTATTACAATTGCCTCTAGAGGACCCAAGCAGGATTTGGGTCTCACTGTGCTAGGTGCTGTACACACACTCCAGCAAGTCCTGGCTCTCAGGCCTGCAAGAGGGTGAATTACCAAAGCATGGTGATGTAATGCCAGTACCCATGAAGACAATCCCTCCTGAAGTTCCCAGTTGCATCTCCTCCCAATGAAAATCTGCCACTAGGAAAAGATGAGATGCCCACATAGGAACAAAGTATAAAACAAAGACGTTCCCAGGTTTATGTTTGAGTTAGGTGTTTCTCATGCATCTGCGACACACATTTAGGAGGAACAGGAAATCCTCAGAGGATCTGGGTTTTAGCTGTAAAATTCAGCATTCTAAACCAGGACAATAAAAATTGCTGATCTGTGATTAGTATTGCAGGACCCCATTGTGCTAGGCACCAAACAAACACAAGCAACATGACAGTCCTGCCAGAAGGATCTTGCAGTCTAACTATGCTGATATCAACCCACATTCTGGAAACTGAGTGCCAGGTGCAAAAGAAGGAGAGAGGCCCCTTCCCTCAATGCTCAGGTAGAGCACAAAGCATTCCACTTGGCTGGCTTTCTCCAAGCATGGCAGATTCTTTTCTGCCACTCATGTTCTCCTGGGACGGGGTCCAGAAATACCATCATCTCACAACACAATGATGTAACTAGTCTAACTCATGATGCCTGGATTTAGCTTGCTGGATCAGACAAGACTGATTTAAATGAGTGCCTATGTTTCTCCTTAACCCCCCTTTCCCTAATATATGGCATAAGTCCTCACTGGATTCTTAATGACAGACTGCCTTTTTGTTATGTATTTGTACAGCACCTAGAGTTCTGGTCCAAGACTGGGCTCCTAGGAATTACTACAATTCAGATTAAGATTTAACATAAAACTGGAAGGGACCTTTAGAGGTCATCCAGTCTATTCTCCTGTGTGGAGGCAGGACCAACTATACCTAGATCATCCCTGACAGGTGTTTGTCTAACCTGCTCTTAAAAACCACCAGTGATGGTGATTCAAAAGCCTCCCTTGGAAGCCTATTCCAGAGTTAAACTATCCGTAGAGCTAGAACGTTTTTAAAATATCTACCTAAATCTCTCATGCTGCAGATTAAGCCCATTTCTTCGTGTCATGCCTTCACTGGACATGCAGAATAATTGATCTCCATCCTTTTTATAACAGCCTTTCTCAATCTTCTTTTCTCAAGACTAAACAGGCCCAGGGTGTTGCGGTTTTTTTTTTAATCCTTTCCTCACAGACTGGGTTTCCTAAACCTTTTATCATTTTTGTTTCTCTCCTCTGGGCTCTCTCCAGTTTGTCCACATTGTTTTGCAGTGTGGTGCCCAGAACCAGATTCCTTACTCCAGCTGAAGCCTCACTTGTACAGACTACAGCTGAACAATTAACTTTCTTGTGTTACATACAACGCTCATTAATACACCTTCAGAATGTCAGCCTTTCTTCACAATTGCATCGCAATTCAATTCAATGTTGAGACATTGCACAATGTGTAAAGTACTGCACATTGGGAACAAACATATAAAATGATGGGGTCTAAATTAGCTGTTACTTCACAAGAAAGAGGTCTTGGAGTCATTGTTGATTATTCTCTGAAAACATCCACTCACTGTGCAGCAGCTGTCAAAAAAACTAACATAATGTTGGGAATCATTAGGAAAGGGAAAGATAGCAAGACAGAAAATATAGTATTGCCTCTTTATAAATCCATGGTATGCCCACATCTTGAATACTGCATACAGCTCTGGTTGCCTCATCTCAGAAAAATAATATATATATATATATATATTGGAATTAGAAAAGCTAGAGAAAGAAGCAATTAAAATTGACCTATATAGATATATGGAAAAGCTTCCATATGAGGGAAGATTAATAAGACTGGGATGTTTTAGTTTGAACAAGAGATGACTAAGGACGGATATGATAGAAATCTATAAAATCATGACTGGTGTGGAGAAGGTAAATAAGGAAGTTATTTACCCCTTCTCATAATACAAAAGCTAGGGGTTACCAAATGAAATTATTAGGCAGCAGGTTTTAAATTAACAAAAGGAAGTATTTCTTCATGCAACACCCAGTCAACCTGTGGAACTTCTTGCCAGAGGATCTTGTGAAGACCAAGACTATAACAAGGTCCAAAAAACAACTAGATAAATTTATGGAGGATAGGCCAATCAATGGCTATTAGCTGGGATAGGCAGGGATTGCTGTTTGCCAGAGGCTGGGAATGCCCAACAGATGGACGCACCTGGCATTGGCCACTGTTGGAAGACAGGATATTGGGTTATGGACTATTGGTCGGACCAGTATGGCCATTCTTATGTTCATTGTTGACACAGATTCAATTTGTGATCCTCTTTTGCCCCCAGATCCTTTGCTGCAGTAATATTTCCTAGCTAGTTATTCCTTATTTTGTAGATGTGCATTATACTTTTCCTTCTTGGGTGTAGTGCCTTCTACTTGTCTTTACTGAATTTCATTTTGTTGATTTCAATTTGTCAGCGCTGTTTGGAATTCTAAGCCTGTTCTCCAAAATGTTAGCAGCCTCTCCTAGGCTGCGTCTACACTGGTAAATTAAGTCGACTTAAGCTTGGCTTAAGTCGACTTAATGTGCCCTGCGTCCACACTACACTTTGCTTAAGTCGATTTAAGCAGCTTGCTTAAGTCAACTTTAAGTCGACTTAGTTAAGTCGACTTAGTTAAAGTCGACTTAAAAGTGCAAGTGTAGACATAGCCCTAGTGTGGAGTCACCTGCAATTAAGTGAAAAACCACGTGTTGGCTTCTCTTTTGAGGTGAAAGTTCCTAATAGTTGCCATGTAGTTTGGGAGAGTACGGGTTAGGCCGGGATTAGCTGAAAGCAGAGGCGGCTTTTGGGGTAGGTGAAGCAGGCACACGCCTAGGGCCCCAAGCAGTAAGGGGCCCCATTGCCTGCTTTGCCTACCTCCAAATCCGCATCTGCCTCGGCCGGCAGCAGGAGAAGGAGCTGGCTCCTGGGGCCAGGCCAGCAGCAGGGATCTGAGGCTGGAGGACGGAGAGCCAGGGCGGTGGGAAGTTGGGGCTGTCAGGGGGCAGGGCTGGGGTGGGCTGGTGGCAGGGAACCAGGGCCACAGAAGGGGGGCCCGCAATGGGCCTTCGCCTAGGGCCCCCAATAGCCAAAGGCCACCTCTGGCTGAAAGTTATAAGTACTCCAAGAGAAATTATCAACATCCTCTCTAGAAATTACGG
>ML685852.1:9420143-9445686 GCA_007922175.1 Pelusios castaneus | reverse complement strand
GACTCTGTTGTCTTTCTACAATAGACTAACACGGCTACCCCTTTGGAAAATGTATTGGGTTTATGTAAATCCAGGGCTTTTTTTGTGATGGTGCTCAGCAGTACTGGATACTGGCATGGTGCTCAGCATGGTACTGGATACACACAGTTATGTGGCCCCGGCTCCTGTCCCTGGCTGAGTTCCGGCATCCTATTTTTTTAACAAAAAAAGCACAGTGTAAATCATATTTATACCCAACTTGTTTACATAGGCTAAGTTAATGAAACTCTTGCCTGAGGGACTAGTCAATAACTAGTGATACACGCCATTATTATCACCAGCATGTTCAGTATGAATTATTTGAAACTAACATCCCTACTTAAAGGGTTTGCCTGGCTGATTTATCTAGCAGCACTGTCATTCTGTTACATGCAATGCAAAACGCAATGACATACCTCGGTTTCAAAACAGGTTATAAATAGATAAAAACCGACCTATGCTATTTTAACTGCCCTGTCATTAGAAGTAGCCTGTGATACTAGATCTCCGACTTAGTAACTTTTTGGTTTAGAACTGTGTTATCATGTAAGAACGGCTGCTTCTACAATTAGTGTGTTTCTTTCTTAAAGTAATGTGTGATCAGAGGCAATCTTACAAGAGAAGTGAAAGCATATTAAATTAACAGGAGGTGCAGAGAGAGATCTCAGTATGCAACTCTTAGATCGCATTGTTTTGAGATGCATCTTGACGTGGGAAAGTAAGAACCACCAGAAAACCATGGAAACGGGGGAAAAAAATCTTGATTTCTTCATGCCTGTCCTCAGAAATTAAACAACCAAAAATTGTGAATATACTTTACACATCACTTTAGGTAGTAGAAATTAACTATTTTCCACTGATGCCTTCCTTCCATTACAGTGCACTGCTTTGTTATTTACATATAGCATAGACATGGATGTAAAACTTTGGGACCAATCTCGAAAGAAGGCGAGCGTTCTCAACAGCCGTTGATGTCAATGGGACAGTTTGGCTAAATAAAGATTACTCTCAGGCAAAGGTCCTTTATGGCCTCTGCCTAAACTCTGTTTTACCTAAAATCATTAGGAGAAGCCAGATATGAGCCTCCTTAGTTTCAATGGAGCAACTCTGGAAGTAAGGTACTATTTTCAATGAGAGCAAGGAGGGCATGCTTTGATCCAAAATATTTAATTTTATGATAAAACTTCCATAATTAAAAATAATAGTATTGGGGCAGGGAGCTTCTTCTTCCTCTATATTTGTACCACACCTTGCATAAGGAGTCCTGGTACATGACTGAGGTGTCTCAGACATTCATTCAAATGCACATGAAGGGCACAGGTATCTTATTTTACCGTACAGCTCAGATGGATCTACCCTAAAACAAAATAAACCCCCAAATAACCACATTTTCAATGTAGTTCTTTTACTTTTCTTTAATGCAATATTACCACTAAGTTAACACCACAAAAGACTTATAAAAGCTTGTTGTAAGACAGTAACTACTTCTATTAACACACCAACTTGGTTTAGCTTAAGTAATCAGTTCTGGATGCAATATGGAAAAAAATTAATAAAATTCTTTTATGCAGCAGCAGAGAAGCCTCCTCCCCCCCACAAAAAGTATTTTTTAAGTCAAGAAAAAGGCAATTTTTCACATTTTAATAGCTTTCATTCCATGTCTTAATAAATGCATGTTTGTTGATTTGTGTAAGCATGATGTAGGAAGTCTGCAAATGAATGTAATCTGCAACAAGGGGATAGCTAACCACTAGCAAATACTTTTGAATAATGAATCCCTACTGTATCAGATGGACGCTATTCATAATAATTCCTTGCTTTTCTCATTTTGTCGTGTACAGTAGCGATTAATCAATTTGCAGTGTTATGTCACCCGCAACAAATTGCTAGCACCAAGACAAATTTATTGCTTTATGATAAAAGAACTTGTTTAGGTAGAAATAAATTAAATTTTGGGGTTGTTATTCAAGTTTGATGTTTACATATATGACCCAGGCAGCGCAGGCCAGTGGAGGTGAGGGCAACCAATTATTACTCCAGTGTTTTGAGAATAGTTCAAAGAGATGCAAAAGCAAGTGGTGTGTTTGTACAACTAACTAGTTCTTCAAGAGAGCGAGTCCTCCTGGGAACTAGCATAAAGTGAATAGACAAGAGTTAGGCAGCATTATCGGGAATACACTCACACATTCAATATTTCATTTGCTTTAAGATGGTTTAATGCACTTTGTGGGAGCTGAAGGACTGATGGCTCTCAGGCCTATGATGCAACTGTGTTCCCCTCCTTTTCTCTCTCCCCCTTTTTAAAACCTTTTCATGGAGTTGGGCTATTTGCAAAACATTAGAGATGAGAAAGCGGTGAGACCTACGTGATGTGCTGTGTGTTCCACACTCCAAACTCTTGCAATAGCAGACATGTAATGCCATGTTCTGATGATGTTCCTTCACAAACGTTAGTCTAATATCCACAGTAATCACCATTTATTACAATAGTCAAAATCCCACCCTTTAAAACATAGCAAATGGAACACAGCAAGTTTCTGCTTTCACATGGGTTTACTGAACTGTGGGTCCTTCCCGAAGCAACTGGTTGAAATCTTGTGTTATCAATATTCTGTTTTACTCCTCCTGCCTTCTCTTATTTACTGGTCTCCTACCCTCTATGTCATTAATTTCTTGAATTCCAAAGGGGTAGCCGTGTTAGTCTATTGTAGAAAGACAACAGAGTCTTGTGGCACTTTTAAAGACTAACAGAAGCTCATGCGATTAATAAATCTGTTAGTCTTTAAAAGTGCCACAAGACTCTGTTGTCTTATTAATTTCTTGCTCATCCCCCCCATACTGTTGACTGCTTCCTATAATTTTCCTCAATCCTACGCCCTATTTCTCTCCCCAGAAAAATCACTTGGACCTCTTTTCCCCATTAACCTTATCTATTTCTCTTTGATTAATTCTGATTATTTCTCTCTCTCTTGTCCCCCTGTATCCTTAACCATGCATTTTCTGTAGCCATGGGTAGCCCCCTACTCTCTCTCTTTCCTTGACAGAATTTTCCTAAATCATTGCTGCTTCAATTCAGAAGAGATCAAACTGAGACCGTGCCTCTGTAGAACTGGAGAAAAAGAATGTCATGCTATTTTTTCTTCCCCTGACTTGTCAGGGTGACTCCCCCACCCCCAAAAAAGAAACAGATAAAGGTTCAGCAACCTGGGTTTCCCTCCTTATAGGAATGTATTTCTGAGGAATCCCTATGTGCAGGCCCTTCTCAACGTGCCCGGAAGAACAGCAGAGAGAACAACACAGGACATTTCCAAATTAAACATGAGAGCTGCTGAGCAGGGACAAGTCATGTCAGCTAGTACTAACATGGATTAAAGGCACCATAGTGCAAGACACATTAAAAAAAATAAATCACCAGACTCATAAGAATACATGTTGCTGCTCCATGAAACCCTGTGATCTGATGTTCAAGTATCAGAAATAATTCTCTTGGACCTCAATTCCTTTGTAGGACAAAAGCTCGTGCCCAGTGTGATGTCTGAGCAGAGAGATAGCCTCTCTCCGACCAGAATAACGTTCAGGTAGCACAAAGCTAATTAGGCAATACCACATGCATGTGCTAATAGGGCTCAATTCAGGAAAGCACTTAAGCCCATGCTTAAATCCATCCCTATTCAGCAAAGTATAAGCACGTGAATACATTTTACTTCAGTGGGACTTAGGTGTGTGCTTATGTGCCTAGCTCCCTAGGGAAGCTTTCCTAAATCGAGGCTCCATTTCCTGGAATATTTTCTAGCTGTGCTTTTTTCCATTGGAGCAGAATCAAGATTTTTTCTCTCTCTTTCTTTTAGTAATAATAAGTCTGTGCTTCCAGTATTCCTGAATGATAATGATAAATGAGGATGTGAAATGTTATGTGTTCCCCCACCCCAGTTTTTATTGAGGTAGTTTTATAACAAAGTTTGATCCTCTCCCTTGTAAAATGAAGAAAATATAAAAGTAGCCATCAGGTTGACACTTTTATTCCTTCATCAAAGTTACTTCTATTAACTGTTGAAATCATTTCAAAACTATTATTCGCATAATGGGAATTTGCACATATGCAGGCAAATATAAACACTTGGGCTTGATTATGCTCAGAGGTGGTGTTAAGGGCCCTGAGTATGTGGTGTGGGGGAAGGGTGACTATTTCTCCTTAGGAAGCAAAGAGGGGCTTTCCTTTAGCTGGTCAGAGCCCTAAGCAATTGCTTAGTCTTCTTATGCCTACTGCCGGCTGATTATACTTTCATCTGGGGTGTAAATCAAGAGTAACCTCATTGAAGTGAATGGAGCTGCATTAGCGTAAAACCGGTGTAACCGAAATCAACTCTTCTATGCTTCTACAACTCAGTTTCAGGAGTGCTACAAAATCTGGATGGTCAAGATAAAGAGCAGAGAATGGAATATTAGACCTTTCAAAAACAGCTTGCCTTTAATCCTTCATCTGATATTGAGAATCCAGTTTCTGAGGGTCTGTTCCATAAAAGCTCAAACCCAATATAACGAGGCCTTTATGTGTCTTTACACTTAGATCGCGATCACACTATGGCTAGCGACAACTCTCAAGTCCAAGTTTGTTGGCAAATTTCCCTGGGCCAGCATCGCTGCGGAGTTTCACTGATGACCCTGCAAGCCAAATCATGCCACAGATGGTGGTTTATAGCAAGTTCACAATAGTTCTCAGGCAAATATACCTGCCTGTTCCTGCTAGTCACGGAAGCAATACTAAAGCCCAGCATGTAACAAGTGTGTTTAGCTACTAGTGCTCAGACAGTTTCAGACGTTATGTGTATGGGGCCGAAGACAGGTCTGTCCAGTGAGCCAAGTCCCTTGAGCTTTAGGCCTACGATTAAGTAATTTAGAGACAAAAATTCAGTCCTGCTCTGAGTCACACCCATTCCAGTGGAGTTGCTATTGTAATAGAGCAGCACTAATCCCAAAGGCTGTAATGTGAGTCAGTTACAGCACAGTAATGGTCTATTAATTAGCCAGTTCCTATTGACACCTGCTGCAGGATTTTCTTACCCATGACAGCAACCAGCTTTCGACAGCAATCTGCCCTCAGAATCAATTGAGGAAATTTTCATGCTTGCTGAACAGGCGTCATTTGTGACAACTTTGAAAATCAAGAGATACTGCAAAAAAAAGCTTTCGCACTGTCAACTCTTCCTTAATCAGGGCTTTTAAAAAACAAAAGACTCCTGGTTTCTATGCAGGACAAATATCACGTTATCTGATTTAATTTCACATGCTGGTTCTCGCAGCAATTGGATCTGAAGACCAGAGGTTCAAAACCTATTGCAGAGGATGTAAGGAACCACAGCTGCAACAGAGCTAGTGGCTCAGCTGTCTCAAAAGTACCAAGCAGAGAGGCCCCTTCATAGAATCACAGGGCTGGAAGGGACCTCATGAGGTCATCTAGTCCAACCCCCTGCTAAAAGCAGGACCACTCCCACTAAATCACCCCAGCCAGGGTTTTGCCTGACATAGCTGCCCCTAATGAAAGCCAGAGGGAGATTTTCAGGGGCTCTCTGTGCACCGAAGGCATCCAAAGGACAGCAATATTATTTATTATGGTACTGTTGAGATTGGAGCTGGGTGAAATTTTTCAATTGAATAGTTTAGTCAACAAAATAGGCCATTTTGGTCAACTGTAAACTGTTCACAAATTTGGCAAGCTGAGCAAAAAGGCAGTGATGGGGGCACTGATCCTGTACTGCTCCTTTATCACTATTTGCGCATCAGGGAAAACACCGAGGGGGGAGACCCAGGTTCAAATCCCCATACTGGAATTAAACTACAAGGGATTTTTTTCAATTCACCAAAAGATGTAAAAAGTTCATATTCTGCTCAAATTGGGCCAATTCTACCCACTCACAGACTTGTTCAGCACTGCCTCCAAGCTGACAATCGGTTATGTGTCCAGCTCTAGCTGAAACGCCCAACTATGAAGGGAGTGCCATTGCGCTAGGTGCTGCACAAACTTACTAAATGACAGTCCTGGCCTTGGAAAGCTTACAGTCCACATAGGCGAAGAGTGGGTGGAAGGAAGCATTATTACAGCCATTTGATAGGTGAGGAACTGACGTACAGAGAGGTTGACTGGCCCAAGGTCACACAGGACATCTCTGGCAGTCAGGAATTGAACCCTTAGTGACCTTGCTCAGCACAGGAAAGAATCTGGCCTGAGACTGTAAATCCCTTATTCATTCTGGTGAGCAACTGCTCACATGAGAAGTCTCACTAGAACTTTGAATGCCAGTAGAGTAGGTGTTTAGCTTCAGGCCAGGTTCTGTTACTTTCATCCATACTGAGCAATAATTAACTTCATGAGTGGATCCATTGACGGTGATGGGATTATTTGGGAAGTAAAATGATACTGAACTAAAGTCAGTGTATCACAATCAAAACCCCAGGTAATTTCAGTGCCCCATCTCACCCAGTGTCTTACAGATTCTCCTCTCATTTTACACCAGTCTTACTTCATTGACTTTAGTGGAATACTCCTGATTTACACCAGCATGAATGAGTATCTAGTGCCTCATCATGGGCCTGATTTTCATTTACATTAAAGCCCCTTTAGTTGATGTAAAGCCCACTAACAGGATCCTTTATGCTGCCAGAATGGTATACATGAGACTCAGACTTTTGTCTCATCTTCAGAAGAAACGTATGAAGCTTGCAAGTGTTTGAGACTAAAAATATGGGAGTTTTGGACAAGGAGAATAAAGTGATCATTTTAGATTTAAAAAAGCAACGAGCGAGTGCTGTATGCTGAAATATTTATTTAGAGAACCATGGTTGAGTCACTCAATTAATTGGTAATATTAAGCCCTATAAAGTAAGAAAAATAAATAAATAGAGCTGTGTTAGCCTTCTGCATGTTAGTGAAGGAGGTGGGGAGGAAGTTGTGTTATTTTTAAAGTGAATCAATATTTTGACAAAGCTGATATTTATGCTTGTACATTTCAAACACTTTCAGATCCACGTGGGACCTGGCCTCACAAAAATGAGTTGCCAAATGCATATTCATTAACCTTACAATTGGCTAATCCAATAAAAGAAGGGGGAAAAAAATCAATGCCCTGGTAGCGTACTTAGGAGTCATTTATTGTAAACATGATACAAGCAGGAGAGAGCTGTGACTTATTTCAGATGTACTACTAAAAGCTTTAAAAAATACTGGATTCATTTCCCACACAGCACAGAGATCTGCACAAAGAGGGGGCCATCAGCCAGCGCCAAATGGAAACGGGGAATTAGAAGGATGTTATTCATTCATTACTGCCACTTTAATCACTAAGAGGTCCAATTAAGAATAAATCATTAGTATTAAGTTACTTTATCCAAGACTCTTTGTAACACACATGACCGGATTTGGAAGGCTCTCAGTGACTAGATTTAGTGCGCAGCTGAAAAAGGCAGTCATATGGTTTTTTTTTTCCCTTTCCCCCTTGCTATGAAATTGATAAATGATGCCTGCATTCTAGGTGCAGCAGTAATTTCTGTAGTGCAGTCAAGTGCTGGTTCGCTTGTCTCCTTCAGCAATGAGGGCATGGTCCCCTTTAATGCCTCAGCCTTCCCCAGGGCTGCCAAAAGGGCATTCCAGTTTCATTTCCATGCAGAAATTCCCAGTGCACGGACCCTTTATTCATCAGCAGAACATTCCTTCACTGGGGAAGGGATGGGCGGGGGGGAATAGGAAGCCAGCGAGAAAGCTGCTTTCACTCCCTCCTTGTTTCTAATCACTAATATTGTCATTGTCTCTCTCAAACAGCAAGCTGGCTCGCGTGGTATGCAAAAGGAATGACGCAGTGGCATACTTTAAGGTTTCCCCCCCCACACCTTTTTCCCACCCCCTCCTTCACATGGATAAAATTTCCCTAGCGGCCAGGATCACTGTCTGGGAAGCATATTTCCTTCTAATCGGTTTTACAGCTCTTTTAAAGTAATATGTCAGATCATTTTCTCCATATACATAGTTAATGAAAGTAACCCTACAAATTCATTTTAAATAGATGGAAGTTGTTATAACCCCGATCTGGAATTTATTACATTCATTACAATCTTGCTGAAGTAGGTAATGTAATGGACTATTACTTTTATTATCTTTTTAATCCCTCAAAATTATTAGGAACTGACTAATATTTGGCATCCCCCGTTAATGTTTAAACAGAAATTGATACGTTCATTCATCTAGCACTTTATTTATTTATTTTCCCCATGAGACCAACTTGTGAAATTTGGGGCATTTTTTCCCCCTTTTTTTCTTTTCCAATTTTGATGAGCTTGAAAGATTTCTAAATAGAGTCATTAGCTGGCAATATAATAATTGTATTAAAGACAGTTATTTTAGTATACTATAAGAACACGAAGAAGAATTGTTTTAGCATCTTCTGAATCCCAGGGTGAAATCCTGCCCCTATGGACTTCAGAGGAGCCCAGATTTCTCCCACTAACTGTGTGTCTTTTACTCCTATTTCTTGCCTCCCCATCACGATAAGCATAGTGTTTTATAATCCTTCCTTTAAGTCAAAAGAGTTTGTAATAACAAAACCAATGTTAAGAAAGGGATTCGTTAAGATTTTCATGGGATGCATAAAATCTGCACAAGAAACCTTTAAACTTCACTAAATGTTATTTAATAAAAATGAACCGTTCAGTCAAATCCCTTTACAAGATGCAGCCCCAATGTTAATTCACAGCAGATACCGTAATTGCTCGCAAACCATACACGGCCTCATTCTGATCTCCCTTACCCCAGTTTTACAACAGCATTAACTCCACCGACCGCCTGATTTGGTTTTATGCTGGAGTAACAAGCCCATAATTTCCTTGTGAAATAAGAAAAAATTCCATTTTATGTGTCACAGAGGGGTTACTTCACCAAGGCTTCTACAAAAACCCCACATTAGATATCAGTAAGAAACACAGAAATGTACACCCCTGCAGCTTTAGTTCTTGATCCTGGAACCTGTACAATTATAAAGGTATAGCTCACTAGGACTAAGAGCTACAAAATGCAAAACATTCTAGTATTAGATTAGTTAAATAAGGCTAACCCCAATATTCAGAGAACTGTAAACCTGAGTCTATAAAATCAATGATTTGCCTAAGCAATTGACATTTTTCTAGGGTTTTTTTTTTTTTTTTTGAGGTGACAGTATCTTTACAGAAATAAAGTTCCCCGTTATCTAAGTGATTAATTAGTGTTCAGCAATAAACTGAAACTTACAACTGTGAAAGCATAACCTTTTATTGTCTATCAGCTTGCTCCTGTATCAGTAAGTTAATGGCATTTTTGCCTCTGACACAGGGGAGCAAGACCAAGCCATAGGTGAATTGTAGTTTTACCAATGGTCAGATATTATAAACAAAAAGATACCCTCTGTTTGTCTGACAAGGCATGTTTAAAGAACGGTGTTTATAAAATGCCACATATTTCAGTACACTGGATAAAATCTTCCAAAGCAACCTAAATAATTTAGGAGCCTAATTTGCACTTTCAAAAGTTACTTATGGTCAGATTTTTAAAGCTATTTAGGCACTGAAAGATGCAGAGAAGCGCCTAATGAGATTTTGAAAAAGTACCTAGAAACCTAACTCCTATTGAAATGCTTTTGAGTGAATGCAGTAACAGCGCCTTTGTTTGAGAACTGTGTTCCATCATATGGACAGTATTAATATGCTGGTTCAGAGAAGAAAGAAATTTGGGGGACAGGAGATAGAAGCTATATACGTCATACGATTAATTAAATTTAAAGGACAGCCAATGTATTGCTAAAGAACTGTAGGAGGCTTAAAAAATCATGTATCTTCACATCTGTATTACTAATAGCCACTGTGATTCTTCATGTTAATATTGATTTAAAAATCTATGTTATTTCTGCCATTTAATACTGTTTATTTTGCTACTATTCTGTCACTGTACTTGGACAATCAAAGGACACTGGTCAGTTTCACTTTTGTTTCTAGCCACTTGCTGGTTCCATTTCATTGAGCTGCTTTTGAAAATCCTGCTAGGTGTCCCTCTGCACCTTTTGGTGCCTAAATCCTTTTGAAAATCTGGCTGATAGGTGCTTTTGAATAATTTACCCATTATGCATATCTTGAATGCTGGAGAAGTTATTTTAGTATATTCCTCTCAGTTCCTCACCTGGTAAGTTTATTATTTACTATGCAGTCAAGACCATTAATAAGAATCAAGATCTCTGATTTTCTTCTATGCAAAAATTGAATTTTGTACATGAGTGCAAATCACAGCAGAGTTTCTTTGGAGAATAGCTTTAAAAAGAGTTACAGATTTCTATCATCAGCATGCAGGTGACAACAAAGCTCATACTTGCTAGCCTGACAAAAGAACTACACGGAAGATTCACAAAATATTTTAATGAACATTGTCTTTTAATAGAGATAAAAAATGAAAAATATAAACATTGAGACCCAACCTTGCAAGAAAACTGAAAATAACATTTTATGGGAATTGGCTGTGCAAAATGGCTATTACAGAAAGTGTTTTCAAAGACATAAAGCTCTCCAGGACAAACTAAGAAAATTTAAAGATAAACACACACTTTTATTGATGGAAAAGGAAAATATGTTTGTGTTCCTTCATTTGAAGTTTTTTTCATTACACCAAAATATGTAAACTATGCACACACATTACCTACAATTATTTGCATGCCTATAAAGTTGTCTGTTTATATCATCATAATATCTCCATTGACTACAATGGTGCTATGCCAATTTACATCTGTGGAGAATCTATCCCATAAAATTAATCCATTACAGTACTTATTAGGAGACAAATTTTAGGCATTTTTATTTATTAGGAGACAAATTTTAAGTATTTAAGCAGATGCTAAGGATTTTAAGCATCTTAAAGGCTCCCTTAAATATCAATTACAAATTTTAATTTTCTAATTTGACTCTGATGTAGATATTTGGCCGGCATAGCCACTAAGCCATACCAGTGACGTTAACCCAACATCTTATTCTACTTTTATACTCTGGGCCAAGCATTTCTAAAAAGATGTGGCAGAAGGAAAATATTGCATATTAGGTCACTTCTGTGATCCTAAATAAATAAATAAAAACTTTACCATCACCTTCTTATTCATGGTAAAATATATATATATGGGCTAGTAGGCTAATGAGAAAAGTAACTTTTCAGTTATATATTAGGACAAATCATTTTAGTTTTGCATTTTATGACCTGCTGCTGAGACAAAGAAGATAGGACCAGAGAAAAGGAAATCCGTTTTTGTACTCTGAAAGCAACTTTAATAGAACTGAAAGTCTCTCTCTCTTTCTCACATTTTCTCTTCATAGCCCAAGCACAAATCAATGGAGGTGTCAGTGCAACACTCTTGTAGGTTTAAACTGAATGGAAGTATCTTTTTGAAAAGCTTGTTCTGTCTGACAGACCTGAATGTGCTCCTATTCCAATTCCTTTGAACACCCCCATCCTTTTTGAATTGGTGCTCTGCTGACATGGCTTTTCATTTAGTTAAAGATTAACAGAATCCACAGAATGACAGGACTTTGTGATGACTTAATTGCACAATATGCAGTTGTTCCTATGCAAATTAAAGTATAATTGGACACTAAGAAATTACTTACCCTGTTTAAAGATGGGAAAGTGGATTTTGGACATCTATAAGGAATAATAATCTATTACCTTTTATTACACTTTAAAAGTAGTTTGCAGTTTTTATGGTGAGTGTTAGACATTCATTTCATGACATTAAAGTATTTGATTATGTACATTAAATATAAGGTCCGAAAGCTCTAACAGCTCCTTAGCCGTAAGTATATTTTAACTGCCAACACTGAAATTAACATGACAATGTATGAGCTACAGTAACATCTTCATAACTTCTGAAGTGAAACTTACATGCCTTTCAAAGGCCTATGGATAGTTAGAAGCTCAGGAAAACCAAGGAGAAGCTAGCTCATTTCATCTATTTTATTTTATAATTAGAATTTGGAACACTGTACGGAATTCTAAACATGAATGCCATCAAAACAAACATCACTGACTCAGAGAAAGAGATGGTGTTAGCACCACAAAGGGGATATAACTGGGCAATCATTGCAGAGTGGAGTAAAGGTGTATCGCTCAGAGTGGGTTCTAAAGGAGAGGCTAATAGTGAAAGTGGTGTGTGACGACAAGAAAACAGTGTCATATACTCCAGTGGGTGAAACTATTAACGTAAGGAATCATAAACCAAAGTACAAGAGCGAGGCTCTATCTTGCCTGGCTAAAGGCTGCATTTACAGTGCAGTACAAGCTCCCCTTCTTGTGTTTTGCCACTGACTATTTAACACTTTTAGAATCCTTAAGCACAAGGGAATGGAAATGGTATTGGAACAGAAATGAACTGTACACAGTCCGTAGTGCTCGCATGATTGATACTGGAGCATGTAGGTGTAATGAAACTGATGCTCTCTCCTCTGCACCTGTGATTTATTGAGTACAAATTTAAGATGAGAAAAGGCCCCATACCAGGAGCTGCGTCTTTCCCCTCAAAGAGAGGATGGTCATCCATCACCAGCCATTGCAAAAGGCCCAACAGTGAGCGGCTTATCAGATGAGCCAATAGCCTCTTTGTTGGGATTCCTAACAAGTGTTGGATCAGCAAAAGTCTATTTAGACTGGTGGACCTTTCAGGACCAATTTGTAGTGGGTCACTGCTTCAGCTCGTGTATTATCTTCTTTACTACTAGTACCAGGTGGGCAAGCAGCAAAGATTAATGATTTTAGCTGCTGACTCTTTGTGGCAATCTACTGATTCTGGACCAAAGATTAAGATTATTTTTTGCCTAACCAGAAAGGACACATCTTACATACAAGAATTGCTGACTTTCCTGCAAATGCAAGAATAAAGGGCACCATAGCTGCCACAGCAATGCCAATTTAGAACATTTTGCTGGCATATAGCACAAAGCAAAGGGTTGTCACGAGGCACCAATGAAAGTCAAAACTGAGAAGCGGTTTCATTCTCTCTGGGCTAGAGAGGAGGCGTAATGTCACAACACAGCAATGTTCGCATTCCAAGTCAAGAAGGGGTGCTAGAGCCTGTTGTGGCAGATATGAAGAGGACTCAGAGGACCAGCTGTAGTTCCCTGGTGGTGCCCCACTGGCATGAGAGCTAGTTTTTAGAAAGAATAGTATTTTTAGGTTTGAATATTTCATTCTTCAGGGGAAGCTGGGAGAGTTCCACATATGAGCCCTGGGCATTGCTCTGAAGCTGTATATTATTTACTGATGGTACGGCAACCTGTGATTCATCACATGATGCTTGATCCTAGTCCAGGGGCTTCCTAGTGCAGGGTCAGACCCTTCAACCACAGTTTTTCACAGCAGCATCAGAACTTCTTGGAGGATGTAAAGATACCAAAGGGTATCAGTAAATCCTTGGCTAGTCTTTTGGGTTCATTGCCCTTCCCACCTGGTTTATATGTATAGCATAGATATATGTAGCATTGTGAGAACAGCAAGCATTAGACTCTTGTGGCTACAATCGAGAATCCCACTTTCCAGGAGTTTTAACAACATAGCCTGTAGGTTTCTTTCCACACTGGTGATTTTCATAAGAATTTAACAGCAAAAACATGAAGAGAGGACAGGTTCAGCTAACTTTATGTAAAGAGTTTTGGAGTCTTTTCCCTCCTCTTTTAGCTGTTGTTTCAGACTTTATGCACCTGCCAATCCCCACCCAAGCCCAAAACTCTGTCTTGCTTTGTGAAGGCAAAATGTGCATGCCAGAAAGCCTCACGGCCTATTCCAGTAAGATGCCCAGGACCCTGTAAAGAGGCATGAATGCCTTCCTCTCCAACTGAAGTTACTGGGGGGTGTGCACCTTACTCAGCACTCTGCAGGATCAAGTCCATAAGATGGAATCAACTACCGATGAACAATTTGGAAACTAAAATGAAAATGATCAGTTACTCCATTGGTGGGTGGGCGCCTACTAGGTGATTTCCAAGTGCTCCAGAAAGATGCCCACTTCTCTGTATTAGGAAATGGGACGATTCATCCTGGTGTATGAAAAAGGCATTAATCAAGAATCCAGTTTTTGAGGAAAGAATTCTATAGCTGCCCTAATCAAAGTGGCCTAATTGTTTACAAGGGCCTTTTCTCCTTTGTTGTCTTTGTTCCTGAGGTCATAAATCACAACCCAGGAGACTGCAAGGCCCCACCACAATTTGCAACCGGACTACGAAGTATTCCAATCTGATGGGCTGAATTCACTGACAAACTGCTCCCTAACCACAAGGCAGCAGAAATGAGAAGCCCGTGTGCAGTAAAGAGTGTTTAATTTACATAGTTTTATATTCCATATTTTAAAATTTTCTTGTGAACAACGTCAGAGAGCTTAGACCCCAAACTTAGACTGAATAAAAACCTTTTCCACAGACCCTTACAGGAATTTTTTTTATGATGATGCTTTTAAAAACAGGCAAACAATTTTTCTCAAATTGAACATCCCACTGCAGTGTTTACTCTTGAAACATCAGAATCTCGTAGAAATAGCCAATCTATCAAGTCACCCTCCTGTCTAGAGACATCCCTCGGTTTAGTCTCAAAGTTACCCACTTCCCACACATTTGATGTCCCCTCACTTTAACTATCGAATGTTACTTACATCAGAAATAAAAATGTAAGAAGATAAGGTTATAGAAAGAGTTACTGGCAGTAGTGGGATGCATCCAACAGCATTTAAGTTTCACACCTTTAGTTTTGGATGTCCCTCATGTTGAGGCTGTTACACATTGCATCCCACATTTGGGCACTGGGAGGCTGAAAGGTACACTACCAGACTGTGGACCAGAAATTGATTCTGACTAGAAACAAAAGAGAAACTGAGTGGTCTATTTTTCCCAAGTAGAGGGATGGAATAGTAGCAAATTAAACAGCATAAATAGCAAAAATAAACCTAGACTTTTAAATGTATATCCATATTAATAAACACAGGCATGTTGATAATTTGATATTTAATACTGATAAATTATTTTAACATCTTTCCCTTAAATTTTACCCTACTGTCATATGGTGACTGACCATGGACAGTAAAGAAAGGCCAGGACACCTATTCCTGATTGAGTCAACCACTAGCTAATTAAGACCTGGATTAACAGGGAGCCTGCTTATAGCACTCTACCCTAAGAGATGTTTTTTGGAGAAGTTGCTAGAATTGTTGTGAATCTTGAATCAACAGGGCAAACTTGTAACAATGCAAAACTAGTTGTTACAAGACCTGTTGTAAACCCTGGATTAAAAGGGGCCACCTTGAAGACACTTGAAGACATCTTGTCTACACTGGGGGTGGGATTGTAATTCGAATTACAGAAGGCCAAGGTAAGTATACACAGCAAATTGCTTGCTGAGATCTCACATCCCCACTGCTCACACTGCCTCCTGAAATGCATTGCACTGTGGGTAAGAGGCACAGAGGCTTGTGGGGAGGCAGTCGCCCTCTGCTCACTCCCCTCCCCTTCTGTAAAGGAAAAAAGCAGGAAAAGCTTTCTTTGCTGTTTCTCTGCTGCACGCACAATAGACAGGCACAGTGCTGCACGCAGAGAGAGGAATTAATTGAAAGCTTTCTGGGGCTGCAGACAGGGGAGGAGCTATGTTGCTATTTTGTAGAAGACAGGAAAAACCAGAAAAGCTGCTCTCTGGCTACACGGACCTAAATTCAAATTGTAGATTTCGACCTCAATGCTACATCACTTGCAGAGGTCGTGTAGCAGGTCGAATTACAGCTCTATTTTTTTCAAATGTACTGCTCGGAGAGTGGACACACAGGCTGCAGAAAGTTGAGGTAAGCAGCATTATGTCGAACTTCACTGTCAGTGTGGACCAGGGCCCAGAAAATCAGGACTTAACAGAACATTCTGTTCCCTGAGAGGGGACCATCTTTTGAGAGTTTGCTGCCAGAGAGAGAAATTGAAGCAGAGAGTCTGCAAGGCCAGCCCACTCTGCAAAGAGGAGATAGGAATCCTGCAGTACCCCTATATGGCATCTCCCCCTTTCATCTCCTGTCACCTCAAATTTCTTGCTTCTCTGTAGCAAAACATTAAAGTTGGCCAATAGGACAAAGTGCAGTTCTGCAGCTGAGATGTTGCTTCTGCACTGACTTACATGTATCCATGAAACTGCTCTCCATTGTGCATGTATAACCACAGACAATGCACATGGCATCCAGCTGTGTTTGCATCCTGCACTCAGAAACCCAATATGTGCATATCTGTCCTGCTTCTAGGTGCCTAGTGAATGGGAGAAGGTGCCTTTCCCAACTTGCTCTACAAACGCAGTCCACAGTTTGTAAAGTTCAAAGTCATCCCCCTGTTCCTTAGATCTGTCTCTACTAACCAAGAATTCAACAAGATATAACAAAGTTCAGTTCAAGCATTCTTACAATTCTTGGTTGCCCTAGTGGGTCTTCCCTCAGGAGTACTCAGCCCACACTCTATATCCTCTCTCTCTCTAGAGAGTCATTCACGCCCATATGCTGCCCCAGAGAGACAGAAGAGCCCATTTAATCTTTTCTCAGCAGGAACAGCAACTGCTTACAGAGTGTAGGGTTTGAGACAAACTTGTGTCAGTCAGAATAAGAAAGAGATGTGCTTAGGAGTTGAGAGATGGTGTGATCTGGTGACGGATGGTATTATGGAGAATTCTCAGAATGGCTCCACATTCAGTTAAACCTACTGGCTCTGTATAAGGAGCTCGGGCCAAATCACTCTCCTATAAGATTAGGTCCAATGTTGTTAACTAGTTTGGTAGTGAATTGCTTTAGCAGAGGCCACAAAAAAAGAGAACACATTAGTTTTGTGTAGACCCTACAAAACGAATGACTTTCGATCTTTCTAGATGTTAGAGCATTGATTCTTTTAAAGCAGATAGAAGTCAGAGAAGACTCCTTGCCAAATTACAAGAGTTTTCAAATGAGGGCAATTTAGGGACTAAACTGTTTAAACAATGTCTAGTAAAAATATTATTAATTGTAGTAGGATATTTAGCACTTACACAGCACTTTTCATCCACAGCTCTCACAGTGACTTGCAAAGACGGGTTGACATGGTCAACTTAAAGACATGTTTCCAGCTCTCCCTTCGACTGTTTTAAACACAGGGTGGACAAAAGAACCTATAGAAACCTCATAGTGAAGTGTGTGGTTTTGTTTTTTCCCTCAGAAAAAAACATGAAAACAACCAGGGGCCAAGTTCAAGCTAGTTTCTGAAAGATCACATAAACCTGGGCACCCGGATATACCGCAGAAGCTATATTAATCAAGGGCAAAGGAAGTCTCCCTTTGGAAAGCTATTCCCTCAGAAGCAGTTCTTAACTCTCCCTGCATGGCCATGAAGTGTTCACTGTCTGTGCAACCAGTGTTGGCTCAGCTGCACGAGGGAACGGGCAGGATATAGAAACGAGGGCGGTGCTGAGAGGTGATGTTGCCTAGTCTAGTGCAAAAGCTGGAGCATAGAAGTTAGCTGCAGGAATTCCTCTTAAATTTGCCATATGTGTGAGAAGACAGTAGAGGAGGGAGATCTAGCAAGATCGTAGGTACTTACATGGTTGCCCATCACTGTAACATTTGAGCTCCCCACGCCTCTGTGAGGTTTTACCCATTTTGCCTTTGAGGACCTGAGGCACAGAATGACTTGCTCAAGGACACAGAAAGTCTGGAAGGAATTGATCCCAGATCTCTCAAGTCCCTCGTGTGTGACATAACCTCTTCCTTCCTCTAAGGCCCCGCCCCCATTGCAATAAAGGGCAAATTTTCCTTTGATTTCAGGCCAACTATTGCAAATCTCTAGTACAGACATGGCATTACATGATGAACATTTTCCAAAGCTCAGTCTCTTTCCAACACATTTCAATAGGGAAACTCAGTCATGCACTAAGGAATGAAGTCCTTTGCATTAGGAAAGACTTCTTGGCAGCCGGCTGTGTAACTGGGATCTTTGAAGAGGACACATTGCATTTATAATCAGAGCGCAGAACCTATTGTGAAGGTTGGTTATAAAGCTAAACACAGCAATTGAGCACAGCACCAGAAAACTGAAAAAAGAAAAGCCATAAGTGATATAAATACAGGAGCATATTCGTCTTTCAGTGTGGAGTGATGCCTCTCTGATGTTCGCCCATGTTTAAACAGGTGGGGAATTGCTTTTCTCTAATACAGGTGATTCTCCTCTTCCCATCACTCCACAGGAAGCTAGAAGTCACTCAGAGACCAGGTATCGTATGACTACCCTCTTTTCTATTAGACACATGGCATATATGTTTGTATGACAGAGGCGGGTGAGATAACTGGTCAATGAAAATAGAGTTTCCCCCCAAACTGCCTCTTGCTTCCACTGAGCTAAACCGCAATCTTTTCTGAAGAATGTGAAAGACCATTCAACAACAGCTCAAGCTGAAGGAAGATAGGGGGATCCTAGGCTATGTCTACACTAGAAAAGTTAACAAAAGTTGACTTAACTTTTCTAGTGTAGACATAGCCCCTTTTCAACCTTATTAAGTCGACTTAACACTTTAAGTTGACTTAATAAGGTTGATTTAGGCGCTAATCCCCATCCACACTGGCTTAAGTCGACCTAATATTGCTTAAGACGACCTAAAATGCGGTGTTATGTCGACTTAACTTTTCCTTAAGTTGACTTAAGGAAAGCCCAATGGGGACGCGGAGTAGTTTAAGCCTCCTTAAGTCGACCTAACTTGTAAGTGTAAATGCACCCCTAGTGTGTTCCCTACACACTCAGCCTCCCATTCTTATCTACTGTGGTAGATGTTTGAGTTGAGATGGGGAAGATCTGATGGAGGTTTGCTATTTCCCTCTCCAATATCTAATACCTATCCTAGCTATGGGGGATTTTCTCTCTTCCTACATGTGTTCTGTCTTCATTGCTCCTAATCCATTTTCTGAGAGTGTCTGGGTAGCCAGCTCTCCCATTCTGGTATATTTAATGCCAATAATCCTTCAGGTCTGCTGGCTTGTCACTTTCATACTTAGTGGCATCAAGGGCTTACAGCCTGGAGTGTAATACGACATTGTGAAGCATTCATGTATGTGAGATCCATCCCTCCATTCCCATGAAAGTGGTAATTGAAGCAAAAGAGTACTGTATACAGGTACACTAAGTAAATGAGACATTGCAATGGCAGATGATGAAATCCACTGTAAGTGAGATGGAGAAAAGGCAGAGGAGGACAAAAATAAAAGCTGCCATCAAGATCTCCCTGTGGTTCAAGGGGCCTGAAGAAGAACTCAGACCCGCAATCTTCCCCAGCAACGAAAAGGAAAAAGAAAAGACACATATCTTCAAGTGCTCCCAAGAGGATATGTGTGGGTGACGAGATAAATTTTGCTTCTCCTCGGCTATTGACAGTGGCAAAGAATAAGGGTAACAGATACTGAACTTTCAGTTATTGTCCTTGGAATCATGACTGGCACTAGACTTTGTGGGGTCTTGTGTATAGCAACATATTCAGGGCTCCTTCCAGCTTCCTAACTATACAGTACTGTATGTTTCTTTCCGCACCCCCCATCTCTGGCTGCTCCCAAAAAGACACTTCCAGCCAGGTCTTGCCAGTCTGCAACGTTCCACTGGGCCTGGGTTTTAGGTCCAGTGATGTCTGATGATCCCCTGTGTGGACCAGGGAGCTAGGAGGTAGAGGCACAGCTGAAGTACAACACTTCAAGTAGGGAGAAGAAGAGGACAGCTAGATAATTCATTTTCTGTCACAACCTACAGGCACTGGAGTCAGATGGGACCATGGACAAAAGATCTAACCTGATGCTGTGGCTTGGAGTTTGGGTGTAAGAAGAACAAGTCCCTACAGGCTCACACGGCTTAGTGCTACTGCTGCTAAACAACATAAATAGGAATAGACTCAAATAATTGAACCTACCCTGTAAAATCCCCTAGTATCAATATGCATCCTGTCTGGGCTCTCCCGCACTTCACTCCCTTAGAAGATTTGCTGCAAGATAATATGACTTGATTTTCAGAGAGGATGAGCACCTGCAGTTCCAGATGACAGGCCATAAATCAAATACATCACCTCTTGGGATACTTGATCACCCTTGTGGAAACTCTAGTGTAAAGTTTTCAGCTGGTCCCTGCTGGTTCTAGCTGGCCAACTAGGTTGGGGTTTTGTTTTTTGATTGTTTTTTAAAGCAAGCAATTGGTGTACTGGTCTGGGCCTGCTGGTCCTGCAGGAGAAATAAATATAAATCAGAGAAACCTGTGAAGGATCCCACTGGAATTTCCATCAAGGTCTCAATTGAAAGTATTTATATTTAAAAATAAACAAAAATAACTCACACATAGCTGGTCAGAACTGCTCATCAGGTGACTTGCAGCTGAACAGATGTTTCCAGCCGGGAATTCTTGGATGAAATTCCCAATCTCCTCTTTTCCCCGCCTTTAAAAAAACAAAAAAACAAAAACCAGTTATTAAAGAAGAGCAAGAAAGATCTGAAACATACGTATTAATCCCAGACTAAACAACATTGCCCAGGGGTAGTTATTGGTATGCATGCTCAGCTTACAGGGGTAAAAATCCTTATATGGATATGGTTATTATTAAACACAACCATTAAAAAGTCGGTAAACGCAGAGTTAGGATAATCTGAAATGAAACTGAGAAAGCAAATAAAATGTGGAAATTCAGAGTGAAGCTGCCGAAACAGTTGTATTTCTAGCTTTTAACAATGTCCTGGCAAAATTAATTTAGTAGTGTATGCACCTGAATTGATAGAGGTTAGGGTCCATCAATGGCTATAAACCACAATGGTCAAGATACAACCCCATGTGCTGAGGGTCCTTAACCCTCGAACTGCCAGAAGCTGGGACAAGACAACACTGAATGGCTCATGCAGAACTGACCTCTTCTGTTTATTGCTTCTGAAGTATGTGGCCCTGGTCACTGTCAGCGAGAATTTGTTGGGCCAGACGGACCATTTTTCTGACCCAGTACAACCATTCTTATGTTTAGCTCACAGGGAATATGATGGGTATTTTATTTTCTTGTTTCCAAATGCAGCAGGAATACGTGTATGTTATATTTAAAGGATAAAAATAAAGCCTGGAACCATTATTAGCCACTGCCTCAGGCTAACATCAAAGGAACGCATCAGGATATAAACTGATCACTTCAGAAGTCAAAGGAAATGCCTTTCCTTTCATCTCTGCCATACACAGTGTTTTGAATTTTAGCATGTATTTTGCCTCCCAGTAGAGCACCTGGCACTGATCACATCTGGGGGAAAGTGAACCAAAATGAACAAGTGATCTCATCTGATACAGCAAATCCAGGGTACCAAATAGCACTTCCACGAAGGTAGACATTGAACAATCTTAACACACTGTTTTCTCAGCAGAGTGTACTTTCCCTCCAGTATCTCTCTCTCTCTCTCTCTTTCTCTCTCCTCCTCCTCCTTCCATCCGATGACCTTCTCTCAAGCGAAGGTGACCTAAATACAACTCACTGCTTTCTGCAGTGACCAGTGGAATTCATTGGAGAACATCACATAGACATTCAGCGGATGGAAACTGAGACTTTGCACCAACCCTAACTGCTGGTTCTGCAGCACAGATGAATTTAGCAACTTGGAAATAGAGTGTAGAAGACAAACAGAGGCAAGAGGATTGCTATCTGTGGTGCAGACACCAAGCAGCTCAGCATTCCCACCATGGAGGGAAAACCCAGCCAGAGGGTGGGACAGGATCCTCTCCCATCTCAGTATTTATTTTGTGTGCTTGCAAGGGGACAATGAATATGAAACTTCCCCGGCTTTGCCAGGATTAGGTGGTTTGGAAAAACTCAAGCTGGGAGGTGAACATAGCATGCAGTAATATACAAAGACAGGCTAACCAAAGAATTATTTTCCCACAAATAAAATGGCCAACAATGCAACCCTGCTGTGCATATTGTATGAGCACTATGTGGACTTGAGCAAAATTTGCATCTAGATCCAAGATTCTGAAAATCTCTAAGGCGGGGGTGCTCAGATCCACAGCTTTGGTTCTGTTTGTTACAACGAAAAAGTCCATTTAACAAAATTCAGATCTAAGTTTCCAACCCTTCTCCAAGCTGGGGAACGTTCAGGAGAAATGGTTTTGTTTAGGCCAGAAATGAGCTAAAACTAAAAACATTTTTCCAACGTTTCTCCTGTTCTCCTTGCACCTCCTTTGAAAGTTAGGGCTTGAAAAAAATTGGACCCAAACTTAAAGCCTCTTGGGGATTTGTGAAATGAAAACTATCTCCTGTTCTGATGTTACTTATAAAGGGGGAATATTCAGTAGCTGGGACCCGAGCACTGTCCTTTGCATCCAGGCTTCTTTCTGAATCTGTAGTGAGGGGAAAGAGCAGTAAGGTAGCTGTGTTTCATTAGATGAAAAGGAATCTGTTTTAGAAAGGTGGGACTGCCTCCTCCCCCCATAGGGCACAATAGACCTGTGCCTTCCCTCTGTGATCAGCAAGAGCATGGAAGCTGCAAACCTGACCAGTACATCAAAAAAGGAGCTTAGAAAATATTTTGAGTGAAAAATGCTAACTGTGCATCCTTCTCCTGTAACTGAACGGATATTAAATCAGGAAATAGCAGAGAACAACCACAAACACATATATACAGAGGCTGTCAAAACAGAAACAAAACAAAATCTCTAATGGGGACTGGAGGTGAAAAGAGCAAAAAGAAGAATATACAGTATCTGCTTTATGATTATATTTAAATCCTTACGCAGCAAATGCTGGAAAGGGAATTCCAAAATTTTCTCTATATAAGCAGTTTTCCTGATCCAGGGCTTTGTGCAATGAAAAGGAATCACTAATCAGTCGGAATTAAAGGAGGCAGGTGCCCAGAAGGCATTATAGAATGCATATGGACTTATGATTTACAATCCAAGGCCCTCAGCTAGAAAACATACCTGCATTCACTTAACATTGCAACAGTGAATAGTGCCATTGAAATCACTGCCAGATCAGGTCCTAAGCAGCAACCAGTATCTCTCAGCTAATTATAAGGATGGTTCCCAGTGGTGAAGAGCTCTTGCTAATGGTGTGTGGAGAACTGGCTACATTCACTGCACCAGATTTAGAAATGCTCATGATCCACAGTTAAGGCCATATTTCTCAGCACCTCTTTATGCAACTAAAGAAGGGTCCAGATTTCCCAGCGCCCCAATAGGCTAAAAATCTAGTGGATTTTTTTTTGGTGCCAGAAACCGGAGCTGTGCTGTTTTGAAAATCTGGCTGTAAATGTGGGTGCCCAGTGTCTGGCTCCCTACTTGTCCCCTCCCAACTGCTAGATTACATTCCTAGAAACTAAAAACACTTTAAATACTTTACTAACAGTACTTTTCCCCACAGAAATTGCTGGGGCTATTCGGTGAGTGTGAATGGGAGGCCATGTGCCTGAAAGACTCTTTCTCTTAAGATGTGATCCAAGTTATGAAAGTGCTGGAGAACCTTCCAATTACAGGAAATTGCATTCCAGGAGAGGCTAGAGTAATTCTAGCTCTTCAACTTCTACTGGCCACTGAAGACTGGGAAGTGTGCGGCTCTGGTTACTTAGAAATGGTTGCTCCCTAGTCACTAAACGGTGCTAGAGGATCTCTTTTCTAGAATTCAGCCCACCAAGCTTCAGGCGGGAAGCAGGGATTCACTCAAAGGCAAGCAAAGTGATTGTCTCTAGTTAGGGGTTTCTAGTTAGTAAATAGGCTTGATTTCTGCATGGGTAGTAATAATTCTACCAGTGAGAGCTGGAGTTGGGGGGAGTGACTGAGAGAGAAATATGGACGGGGAGGAAGGGGTTTTTAGCCTGGCATGAAGGAGGAATACCCAGCTCACTGGAAAACAAATGACCCTGGTGGAGAAGGGCCAAAGACAGGTAATCCCCAGCCAGCCCCGTTACCAAAAGTGCTTCGAGAGCCTCAAATGAAAACCTCTTGGTCCAGGCAGAGCAGTGCGAGTCTCCGCACGTGGAGTGAGGCGTGAGCTGTGCACCAAGCAATCAGGGAGATTAACCGGAATAAAGGACACCGGGCAGGACCCGCTGGAGCTGGAAATGCCCTAAAAGGCATGAAAAAGCCAAGGCAGTAACTCCGGTTTCTGGCTCCCCGCAGCAAGGCGGCTTGATTAACTCAAAGAAGGGGGTGTGGAGGAATCCATCCTCCAGCTGCTCCTCCGGTCCCCCAAGTACTTAGGGAATTATAAATGGCCTGTCCCCAGCAGCCCAGCCCTGCCAGCAGGAGCCGAGCCCCCTTTCAGATCTAAGGCAGGAAGAAAAAAGGAAGCACTGTCCGGAAATCTCAAACTTCCCCGAACAGCCCAGGCCAGCTCCCGAAAGAGTTAGGAGGCTGTGCGGGGTCGGATCTGACTCTGCTTGGCCAGAAGAGAGAAACCATTTCCCCCGGATCAACTTTGACTTCCCCGGGGAGGGGGAGAGACTCAGTGTCGGTGACTCCGCTCCCCCCTCGTCCCCAGCAGCAGTAGAGGCGGCTCTAGAGTGGTGTGCCCGGGGCGAACGGCTCGTTTTCTGCACCACGCCGTTCGGCTGCCCAGTTCAGTGGGACAAAGCCGGCCGTGTAAACGGTCTGCAGAGGTATTAGGATTTCTCCGCTGGCTGGTCCGCACACACAGGGCTCGCTCCCCTCTGCGCACAGCCAACCCCCTCCCCCCCGCGGAAGCGAAGCGACGTTCAGGTTTAAATGAGGAGGCGCCGATCCCCCAAATTTCGGTCCGCTTGGGCTGCAGCATCCCCCTCCTGTTCGCCAGGAAATCTCGGGTCCCCTAATTCCTGCCAATGCTTTGCAAAAACCTACCCTTCTGGGTGCTGCTCCCGTCTCACAGATCCACCTGAAAAAGGTGCCTAGCGGCCGCCCTGAGGTTCCCAGCTCAAATGGAGAGGGTGGGTTAACCCGGGACAGGGCGACAGCCGGCTTGACACCGCAACGCTGCTGGCCCAGCGCCGCCCGGTTTATTCTGACGATCCCGGCAAAAGAGAGAAAGCGAAAGATTTACGAGGAGCATTAGTAATTTAATCCGAAATCCGTGGGCCAGCTCCATCAAGCAACCCTCAACACTTTTCTTTCTGATGCACATAGATGATTAACCAGGGCTCTTGCTGCTTACACAGGAAAACAGGACACGCACGGTGTCTGCTGGCAGTGGGGGAAATTACAAAAAAAGGTGGTAAAATGGAGCGAAGTTAGGTCCCTTCCCTCCCACCTCCCCGCCAGTCCTCAGGTTTCGACCTGCCTGGGGTTGTTTCTTCCCAAAACTAACTTCAGATAAAACATGCCCCGCTAGATGTCTGCGTGTGTGTGTGTGTGTGTGATGTTAGTGTGTGTATCAGTGTGTGTGTGTGATGTTAGTGTATCTGTGTGTTAGTGTGTGTGATGTTAGTGTGTGTGTATCAGTGTGTGTGTGTGTGTGTGTGTGATGTTAGTGTATCTGTGTGTTAGT